>JAWWMU010000080.1:3149642-3172680 GCA_035048155.1 Cinnycerthia olivascens | reverse complement strand
CTTCACTGCAGGAGGGAACAGGACAGCGAGATCAATCGCTCCCAAACCCATTCCTGCACCTCTGTCTCATCCAGCTGGATCAAAGCAAGGCTGCCTGGCCCCGACCATGGCTCTGAATTTCTGACATTCAGCTGCTTTATAGCAGGTCTGGGAAAGTAAGTAGAAGGCAGCAAGAAGGGACATCCTGCTGACCAGCAGCTGCTGAGCCCTCAGCTGGCTGCAGAGCCAGCCCTGTCCCTGCCTGTGAGGATGTGGGTATAAATAGCTGAGGAGCTGAGGGGATGAGTGGGTTATACAATGAACCTCAGCACTCTCAGAGCCAAAAATACCTGCAGGAATGATGGGCAGTTTGAATGACATTCGCAGAACGCCACTAATGGCAAAAAATTGCTGCCACGTAGAGCAGAGTGCCTGTCACAGACTGACTCATCCTGTCCAGCCTGTGTGAGCCTCACACCCCGAGTTCAGCCCTGAGCCCCAGCACTGCACAGTGCACTCCCTCCTCCCTGCACAGTTCTGCCCAAGGAGGAACGGGGAGCAGCACACAAAAGGGTTCCAGAGTTTCATGGCACCCTCAGCCCTGCGGCTCAGCTTTCAGGTCAATGTTATTTTCCTTTTCCATTTTGCAGAATGACAGGAGGACTGATTGTGCTCACCTTGGCAAGGCAGCGAATCCTCCCTTTGTTGCTGGATAATAAGGGACAATAATTCTCAGAGAGTGAGCAGGAGACAGAGTTTTTGTGAAATGCTCCCATTTTGTATATAAACCTGTCTCTATTTTTCAATCCTAAATGGCCCTTGAATTGAAATCCCAGTGTCACAGCTGTCTCCATTCAATGTGAAAGCTGCAAAGAAATGGGAACTGTCCCGAACTGCTCAGCCTCTGGAGAGGGAGTGTATTTCTCAGAGGATGTCTGTAACTATGTCTTTCTGTGAAACTGTGATGATTTTATGTTTATGATGTTGGGACAAAGGGTACTGAGCTTGTCCTCTCAAAAATCACTGCCCTGTGTGGCTTTGGGCACTGTCTGTGTAGCCTGTAACACCTGTGGGATCAGTGTCCACTCCCCTGGCAGGGTCCTGGGGGCTGCCCTGGGTACCCCAGGTGCAGAGTGGGGACCTGCCCGTGGGTGGGTAAGGGCAGCCCCTGCAGCTGGATGGCCCTGGGCAGAAAATGGGCTGTTCCTCCCCTCTCTTTACCTGGATCATGGCTCCTCTTGGCTGTTCCTTGGATATGGGAGCTAAGATTCAAGCACAGCCTCGGGAATGGGTTTGTAAATGAGGAATATGTAGAGTGTTCTCCTGCCTCTGGCAGGGGTCGTGGGGTTGGGGGCTGGCTGGCACCACAGGGCTGAGCTGTGCTAAAAGCGAACAGGGAAATCCAGCATTCCTTTCCAACACAGATTCCAGAGGCGTTCTCCAAAAATCCTGAACAGAAAGTAATGATGGAAATTTCCATCTGTCTTGCAAGGAGGGAGTGCCCAGTTAGAACTGCCTTCTTGAAACTCCACCCTGTGGAATTTCAATATTCTGTTTATATTCCTCTGTTTGGAGTAGTGAAATGCTCCTTTGGTTGTACCTGTTCCTCTGCCTGAGCTCTCTCCTTGAGAGAGCAAAACCAACACCGTGTCCCTGCCTGCTCCCAACCTTTGGATCCTCTAGACATATATTAGTAGTTGCATGACTCAATTGTATGAGTTGTTGCATTAAATCACATGGTGCTACTCAAAAAGAATGTTAATTTAGTTTCCCTACAACTGTGTTCAACTTAATTTTTAATCAGATCTGACAGCAAAAATTTAAATCAAGTGCTGCATCTTGGCTCTGAGAGGGCCGAGTACATCGTGAACGCACTAAAGTGATCAGGACAGTTTGCAACAGTGATACTCACTAGATGTAGGCTGCCTGCTGTGTGGGAGGCAGAAATTATCCCTTTTCTCCCACCAGGCTTCAGGGAGGAGCAGCTGTGCCGAGCTGTCATGTTGGGAAGGCAGAACCAGCGCTCTCCAGGGCTCAGGCGCCGTGTCCAGACCCCAATGGATTCAGCAGCTGCAGCAGGAGCTGGTGACAGAGTCCTGGCAGCAAAAAAAAAACAAACCAAAAGTAGATTCGAAATCAGGCTTCAATCTTTGTCACTTTCCCTGTAATTTGAACAGTGCTGCAGGCCAGGGAGGGAGGAACCAAAAGCAATTTGCAGCCCAGAGTGAGCGGGAAGTGGAGGCAACCGGAGGTTTCTGGGCAGTTTCAGCATAGCTGAACTTCTCCAGGTGCAAAAGCATCTCCCAAATGGAGCCAGGGAGCAGCGCAGCACTTCCTGCTCTGCATTCAAGAGATCAGGTGCTGGAGATACAGAATGACTGGCTGATAAGGAAGGGGTTGGCTAATTAAAGAAAAAAATAAACCAAGAAACCCCTAGCAAGCCAGTGGCCTGTTAATCATAGTAACATTCTGAGGGGAATTCAGGGGCATGTGCAAGTCCTTAAAAATCCCAACAGAAACACTACACTGCTCTTTATTTCCTTCTTTGTTGAGATCATGGCATTTAAAGTGTGTTTATCTGCTGAAAATACCAATGGCTGCTTGTCCAGCTGTGTGGGTAGGGGCAAATGCGGCCTCGTGCTCTGGGTTTGTGTCTTTGTTCCACCAGCAGGCAGGAAAGAGTTTCCCCTTTCTGGAAGCAGCCTGCATCACTGCGTGTCTTCTAATAGAAAAAGCAAGATCTGTATAAATTCATAATGGCTGCAGTAATCTTTCTCCTTCGTGAAAAGCTGGTATTAATCAGGAGTGTCACAAACTATGAATTTTATTGTGGTGATATTCATTATATGTGATGTACGGCGGGAAAACGTGATGCAGAAAGAGCAATGAATTGCATTTGTTGCAATGACTAGAGCTAAGTGGAAATAAATTAAGCGTGATGTGTTTTAGGAGGTTCTGTGTTCTGTAGCAGGTATAAAAAACTGTCCAAAAATGTGGATATAGAAAATATTTCTAAGGTGTAAACAGAGCTACAAATACAGCAAAAGGAAAATAAATTCATTTTGATGCACACAGACATATCCTTTGCTGTGCACTTAACAGAGGGCTGCAGAAAGCAAATATTCTTTCTATTCTAGAAATTTCCAGAACCAGGATAATTGCTACCTGTGGTTGCTGTGGGAACCAGAACTTTCTGAATCCAGATTTTAAGAGCATGATGTCTCAGCCAAGTGTGCCATGTCAGGGTGACTGCTGCCACATTAAAGAAAATTGGGCAATTTGTGGTCAACATAAGCATGTTGGGAAAGGAGGGAAATGTCAGAGTAGAGACTTGGCTGGTGCTTTTTATCTGGAGAAAGCCTGGGGTTTGACAGCTGGATGGAGCCACAGGCTTTGTTCAAAGGCAGAGCTGTTTGACCCCAGTTTGCCTTTTCTGTCCTGGAAGGAGGGAGAGGGGCCATGGTAGAGGTGCAGATCCCCTTAAACGAGAAGAACCACCCCAGAGCTCAGCCCTCAAACCCCTCTGGGGTGGTCACTGAGAACCCCTGGTGCAGCTCAAACTCCGGGCTCCAGGGTACAGTGATGTTTCCACTGGTACCAGGAAGAATTTTATTTGTTTTTGGACTGGAAGAATGTAACCAGGATAAAAGGGCTCCCTGCTCAGCAATTCAGGCTTGGCACACGATGGTTTCCCATGGGTGTGATGTTGCTGGGGCTCACCTGGGGCTGCAGGTGCTGAGCTGGGCAGTGCCACCAGCACTGGCAGATCTGCACAGACCTTCCTGGAAATACAGCCCTGAACCCTCACAAATACACCTCTGCCTCCAGGGTCACTGCCCTGGCAGTGTTTGATTTTTAAGGGACACTTGGAAGAGCGAGTTTGACAACAGCACCAAGGCAGAGTGAGGGCAGGAGGGGTGGAGCAGCAGAGGCTGGGCAGCAGCTGGAATCCCCAGTAACAAGGCCCTGGTGAGAGCCCTCCACACGAAATATCACCTGAACTCAGGGTGAAGGAAAGGAGGCTCCAGCTTGGATCCATCTGCAGTGAAATTTTATTGATTGTGCAAAGCCCTTCAGGCAATTCTGCTCGCACCTGCACAGGAGGATTTGGATTTGTTCCCCAGGATGCCACTGTTCCCTGGCTGCCACGCTGCCTGGAATAGTCCTGATTTCTTTTGTGCAGCACTACAAGCTGCTGGAATAATCACTTTAAAATTCGTGTTTCTAGAAGCAGCTCGAAGAAACAGAGCTGTTCAGCTAAACCCAGTGTTCCTTGCAGCAGCGTTGCATTTCCTGCTTCTATAAGCTTTGCTCAAGGTTTGCTGTGTTGGCACATTTAGGCTGGGTTTGAGCAACTGGCACTTCAGGAGACCTCAAATATTTCTGTGTAAAATCTTATTCTGTACATGGTGGCTTGTGCTTCTTTGTTCCCAAAGGGTGCTGCTAAGTGCAGTAGGAATAGTGATTTTTGTGCACAAATGTGGTAAATTAGAGGGAACACTTGAAACTCCACCACAGCAGCTAAGTGACATTTAAAGTAGAAGTGAAGAGGGTCCTGTGTCAGCACAGAGTGAGTCTTGATGCTCAAGAATCAATTTGGACATAATAAATACCCTGAGTTATTTTCTATTCTGTGTAAACAAGGGTTAAACAGCACAGCACATCTGTTAAATTTGGGGGTTATTTGCCAGAGATGGTTTATAGAGACAATGAAACAGGAACCGATGGACTGTTTGATATTTCCTCCTGTTCCTCTCAAGTCTCTCAAGTGCCTGCACTGGCAAATCACTTCACTCCAGCCAGAGGTTTCCCAGGGAACTTGGGGCTGTTGGCTGGGGTGCACATCTGGCACAGAGGGGGTGGGGGGTGTGCACATCTGGCACTGAGAGATGAGTGTGCACAGCTGGCACTAAGGGGGTGTGCACATCTGGCACTGAGAGATGAGTGTGCACATCTGGCACTGAGAGATGAGTGTGCACAGCTGGCACTGAGAGATGAGTGTGCACATCTGGCACTGAGGGGGGGCGTGCACAGCTGGCACTGAGGGGGGTGTGGGGGCACATCTGGCACTGAGGGGGGTGTGCACATCTGGTAGTGAGAGATGAGTGTGCACATCTGGCACTGAAGGCTGGGCTGTCTCTGGGCATCGCTGGAATTGCTTCTCTGAGCTGCTGGTTTAGTAACCAGTTAAGAATCTTGTTCCCATCTTTAGAGCAATGCTGTGTACTGGGTTGAACAGGAAGATTTTAGGCTTGTAAGTTCATAAACAGACAATGGAAATACCCAGTGCCTCAGCCACACGTCAGTGTTTGCAAAAAGAGCAGGAGTTACTCTCCTAAAAAAGCAATTTCTGTGCTCAGCCCCCTGCTAGGCAAAGGGAGCTTTTACTTACTCTGAATAAATGCCCTCATTTGAAAAGGAAATAAATCCATGCATTTTTATGATTATTTTGAATGATCTTATAGCACAATTAAAATACTGGGTTTTGTGTTATCTTACTGGGAAACAAAGGAGTGTTTCTGGAGTAAAGGAAGTAACAAGCTTGCCATTGTTGTCATTTGAAGATTCTCCTTTCCAGGGAAGAAGCAAACCTGACCCTGCACTGGAGATGGAAAGTACAGATTTATCCTGAGACCACTGAGACTGGAAGTCAGACAAGTTGAATCAAAATGGCTTTTTCATTTTGAACATCTTTACTGCAGAATTTTAAGAAACTGAAACTTGATGTTTCCTTTAACAGTTCCTTTAAACGCTTTTCTTAAAAACAGGGTTTGGGCCAAAGCAAACGGGACCAGCTTGGGTTTGGAAATCTGGTTGGATTTTAAACCTGTGATAGTACAACACTTCCCAAATCCCAAATAACTAGATTATTTTTCTTTGCCTTTTTTCTCCATAAGCCTCTATTCTTTATGCATTTTTAATAAGCTTTATCCTGGGAAAACATGAGAGCACTGACTGTAAGTGAAAAGAATAAATGCAGTTGCTGGGTCACTCTGGAAATCTGAGGAGTGCTGGCAGGGCTTGGAGGGCGAACTAAAGCAATGAGGAAATCTGAGCTCTGGTTTTAATAGAAACTGTGAATGGAGATAAAACCTTTCACAAACCCTGTTTTGCTGAAAGAAAAAAAATGCAGAGTAACAGCAGCAGATAAACCTGTGACAGGGCTCACACGTGTGGCGATAGCAGAATCCACGGCAGGAGACCTCAGAGTCTTTTTTCTCTCCCTAAATCTCAGAGCTCAGAGTTTGGGACTGGCTGATCCCTCCCTGAGGAGGAGGGGAGGATGTCCCAGGTCAGTGTGAAACACACAAAGGATAAATCCCTCCCAAACCCAGATCTTTAAGGAGAAAGCAGTGATAGAGATGATGCATCCAGAATGTATCATTTACATTTCTGGTTTCCTTTAAGGGGAATAGATGGGCATAGGGTGCCCAGCAGGTGGGCTTGTCTCCTGTCTGTGTTCTGGGGACTGCTGGGAGCATGGCAGGGAGTCACTGGGAGCAGAGCAGAGGTGGCTGTCGGGGGGGCTGAGCCCACCCACCCCCTTCCCACCAGGCTGTGCATCCACGGGGATTGCTGGGCTGGAGCCCAGGAGCTGTGGGGAGGGGTGAGCCCCTGTTTGATGCCTTTTTGGGTTACTTAAAAACAGAGACCAGACAAAATTAAGAGAAAAAAAAGCAGTTACGTTTACTGAAAGGCCTTCAGGGACATTTAGGGCAGACAAAGCCCCCCCTCAGGGTCTACACCCAAAAAATGGAAGATGGGTCACAGGTTTTCATACTTTTTAAAGTTTGGGCCATTTGTATATTAGGGGTTAATCTTACAATTACACCTTCAGGTAATGAAGTCATTTACCCCAAGTTTGCTCCCCACAACTCACTTTTGTTTGCATCTCTCAGGGCCTGAGGCAGTGAGGTGTCCCTGATTGCCAGGCCTGGAGAGGAATTGTTGTGTCTGAGCAAAATGGGAGAGCAGCAGCTCACAATGAATGTGGAGTTTAGAGTTATAGACTAAAGAACTGCAGGATTACAAATATATGAAAAATATAAAATCTAAAATCCCAAAGCATCATTTCCAGGATGGGAGTGAGGAGCAGGACTTGCCCAGGAGGGCTGTGGGGATAGGCAGGCTCTCCGAGGCTTCCCATTGCCTGCTGCCATGTGTTCTTTCCCACCTGTTCATGTTTTGTAAACACTAAGAGACAACATTTAGTTGTTTAAATGAAACAGTCTCCTGATTTGAGACTAATCACTTGTAGTGGGTGGCTGGAGCCTCCAGAGCTGGTGCTGGGTGTTCGCTGTTCCCTGGCATTGCCATGTGCCTTCCCTCAACTGAAATGACACAACCCCAGAAGTTTCCCCTGAATTGTCTCTGCTTTTTGCTGCTACTCCCCTTTAGTTCCCACTGTCCTGAGGGCACCATCACCTCTGGCTAAATGTGGGGTGCTGGAGCCCACATGGGCAGCAGCTGGGGCAGGCAGGTGCTGGAGCTGCTGGGGTTCCATGGATGGGTGCAGGATGCTACAGGTGAGTCCTGCTCACCCTCGGTGGTCCCACAGCTTCCCCAGCACCAGGCACGGGAACAGCCTCACTGGAAAAGCTGCAGCCCAGCCCTCTCCCGTCAGAACTAATCAGCATCAGACAAGCTAATGGGGAGCACAAAACCTATTTAAAAGCTACATTTACCACTTGGCTGATTCCATTACGTCGTGTAATAACCAGGTGTCACATTTCCTCTCCAAATGCCGATTTTAATGCTCTCCTGGCCTGCTGGGCTCAGCCCTGTGACAGGGTCTTCCTGCTGTCCTTCTGCCCCGCAGGTGCCTGAAGAGGCCAGGAGGAGAGGGGACCTGGGGGGTGGCAATGGGCTAAATGGCTCAGAGGGTGCTCAGCTGGGTGCTCCAGAGCTGGGGATGCTGTTGCAGTAGCTGAGCTGGATATGATGCTGCCAGACGTGAGTCCCGACCATCCCAGGGGCACGGAGCTGACAAGGGAGGCTCTGAAGCCTCTGAGGTTTCCAAGGCTTTCCCTGGACCTGGTCCATGTGCCGAGGGCCTCAGCTCCCCATGGCAAAGGCTTCCTTGGAAGGGAGCAGCCCCTTGGTGATTTCTGAGATCTGAGGGCTGAGCACATTTGGTTTTCAGTCTCTGTGTAGCCTCTGTTATCACTGAATTATGCACGATCTCTTGGGATCAGGAATGGGTTTAAGCTATCTGTGTTTGTTGTTTTCAAGGGGACACCTGTCCCCACCTTCCCCCCACTGTAACAGCCAAACTGTGGCTTTCTGCCTGCTCTGCCAACCCAGCAGGGACAGGGATGTGGCAGATGAGACCACCCAGAGGGCTGCAAGGGGTTGGCTTGGTGTCCCCCCATGCTGCCCTTCCCATCAGAGCTCCAGGACCCTGGGTGTCTGGAGTCACCTGGAACAATGAATTCCTATTTTGCAGTAATTCTGGTTTTAGAGCAGATATTTTTGCAAGGATTCAGGTGCTTAGTGAAAAGTAAATATCATCGGTGCTGCTCACCTGGCTTCCCACTGGGGCTGTGTCAGGAGCTACTTCACACAAGCCCTAAAGAACAACAGAGATGCCAAACAAGTTCTGCTGTGGGATTGGAATAGGCCTTGAAATGCTAAAGTGAGATTTTAAAGTCCCAGACAGAGCTTCCAGTGTGCTGGATTTCTCCCAAAATGCGAACTATGTTTTTTCAGCAAACCAAATCCTGTGCACATAACTCCCTGAGCTTCATCTCCTCCCTGCACTTATGAAGCTGGAATTCCTTCCCTGGATTTTGCTTTTCTTCTGTTTTCCTTTCCCTTAGGGCCCTGAAATCTCACAGATCTCTACTTGTCTTAGTAAGTGTATCCAGAATTAGAAGAAAACCTTATCTTCAGGCCTTGCTGATACTTTCTGTTCCTGGTACACAAGTGCCAGAAAAAAGCCCATGAGTTTGCAGCTTACACTCGAGCTGTCTTAGAGGCATCTGAAGTTCCTGGGAGTTCTGAAGCTCCTTTCTAGGAGCCTTGAGTCAAGCATCAAAGATCAGTTGTCATTTTTTACTCTCATGTTTGTGTTCATGCTCTGGTATGTGTTACCCGTGGTGGTTTTTATCTGTAGCTACAGTTTTAGAGAACAAGATTAAGGATGTAATTGCTGCCTTTGATTCTTAACAAGATCAAGCAGGATGACAGGAACACCAGTAAAAGGTTTGGTAAACTGCTGAGCTGTGGGAGCAGATGTGTGCCTGCTGAAGGGCTCGGGGATGCTCTTTTGGGGAGGAGAGGCTGCAGCCCCAGGAACTGCTCCCCAAACACCAGTTTGCTCAGAGCAGAGTTTCTTTCCTGAGTGCTTTTGATGGGTTGGAGACTACAGGTGCACTGAAAAGTTGGGACAAGTGATGGCTCAGCAGAGCCTGGGGAGGTGATCTCAGGGAAAAATGATGTCCTGGAGACAGCCTGTCCTTTAGGGGCCCCAGGCTGGGACTGGTGAGGCACAATGGAGCCACTGGCCACAGTGGTGGTTGCACCATCCAGCCGTGCTCTGCCCGGTGCTCTGGGTGCCTGTGATGCCTTTTTGGGGCTTACCTAGAAACAGAGGCCAGGCAAAGTTAAAAGAATAAAGCAGATAAATTTAATGAAGGGCCTTCAGGTACATTTAGGGCAACCAAAGCCTCCCCAAGGGGCTACACCCAAGATGAACAGTGGCATGAGTTTTTCACACAGATATAAGCTTGATCTATTTGCATATCAGGAGTTAATTCTCCTATTACAGCTTCAGGTAATGAAGTCATATTTCCCCCAGTTTGCTTCCTCCCCAATTCACATTTTTTTATACTTTTCAGGGCCTGAGGCTGTAGGATGTCCTTGGATCTCAGGCCTGAGGGATTGTTTTGTCTGACCAAAATGTGAGGACAGTTAACTAACACTGTGTATGGAGTTTAAAGTTATGCAGTAACACAGTACAGGATTTGAAAAACATAAAAACTAAAATCTTAAGGCATCAGGGAGCCCTCATGCTGCCCTGTGCTGTAACCTGGTGTTCTGTGTCATCCCCTGATTCTGCTGTTGAGAGCATCAGTGGTTCAATACAGGGATCCCTCTGTTAGTCTTGGACGCAAGGAGAGTTTGAGGAGAATTCGGCTGATGTGCAGGCAGAAGAGCCTGGGGCTGGCAGCAGAGTTGTAGAAATATATCCATGTCCAGAGCATGGGGTTGTTGGACATGGATCCTCTGGAGAGGGACAGGAGGTAGGAGGATTGAGGGTACTACTGAGGATAAGAAATGCAGTTTAGCATTTGAGGTTTTAGAAAAAAACCTCTTTGGGTCCTCTTAAGTTTGCTCTTTTGTATGTGCTGTCATGAACTCAACGTGAAGGTACTGGCAAATAGTATGAAAATCCTGGAGGAATGCAATCAAAGTATCATATTTGGCACACCCTAAACACAGATATTCAAATAAACAGAAGAGGAGGAGTATGACGAATGGATGTAGAAGGAAGTGTTCTGGGTGCAGGTGCAGAAATAAAGAGAAGGGAAGTCGCAGGATTTTGTTTTCCTCTTTGAATTATCCTTTGCTCCTCTGAGATATGGGAATGATAAGTCTTTGAGAAAGAAAAACCTTCTTCTCAGTGACCTTATGGATTTCAGATCTATTTCTAAACCAAATTTTCATAAAAAACCTGCCACACACAATCTCCAGATTAAACCTCATTTTATTTTCAGACAGACATGACCTTTCCCAGCTTTGGATATTAAATATCACAAAACCTGCTGCAATTTAAGCTGAGGATTTCACATTCAAATAAATGTAACTTTAAAGCAAAAGTAACTTCTCTGCAGAGCACAGGGGACCACAGGGCCAGAAAGGGGGAAGCACTCACAGTTCATGCCCTGTAGTGGGCTCTACACCCCTCCCTAGCCCCTGGCACAGCCTGCTTGGTTTGAAAGAAGCAGTTTACTCTGCTGTCAGTCCCTGTGGACACTGCTGGGAAGGGGAGAAGGCATCCAGGGAATCCTTCCCAGTGGGTGGTCAGTGCTGCTGGGATGGCCAGTGCCATCACTGTGGCACCAGCACAGAGCATGGGTGGACAGGCAGTCACTGGTGATGGGCTCTGCAAAGAGGGAAGAGAAAACACCACCTGGTGTGAGAACACTGGCTCATCCTCACCAAAAGATGCCTCATTATCAGGGGAATATGCACTGGCATCAGCAGATTCTGTCTGTCTCTGCTGGAGAGCGTGTTCTCAGCTGTAAACCAAAGTTCAGCTAATTTGCAAAAACTTTAAACTTCAGCAGGGTTTTTCCATCCTCCCCTTTCAGCTGGAAACGCTGTTCAGGTAACAAATGCTTAGTGACAACAAATCAATGTTGTTGTCTGTAACAGAATTACCTTGGCTTGCTCGGCTCCAGTTCTGCTCTCTGGTCACTGTCAATGCTCAGTGTCCGAGCTCTCAGGGTGACAGGAGGGATCTGAGCTCCTTAGCACGTGCTGAGCTGAGCGAGAGGCAGCAGCAGGAGGAGGGTGAGGCCTCCAGAGGAGAGGGCAGTTTGGATGGACATGAATGTTAACCACGGAAATAGAGCTGGCCAAAGCTGGGATGAATCTTGGTTTGAGCTGGGAGGGTAATTTTGGAAGCTTTCCCATGGGCTCTGCTCTGTCGCTTGGGGTTTTTTTGGTCTTGCACTTGAAATTTCATGAGGATTAAATGGCTCCTCTGATTTCCAGTATTCCTGCTTCGATATCTGGACCCTAAATACCTCTGCAAAGAGGAGCTGTTGCACTCATGCCATAGGTGTAGATTTACAGCATCAGGAAAAGGAGGTGGATAGAAATCCCTGCTGTGGGCAGAGCTGGGGACAGAGGGCTCATGGCAGGGAACACACCACGTGTGGTGCTGCCATGGGTTCCTGCTGTGGGGTAAAGGCAGCTCACAGCAAGGGCTGTGCAGGGCCAAGGCCCAGGGAAGGGGCTGGCTGAGGGGTGGCAAAGGTGGGGGACTGCTCCAGCAGCAGGGAGCAGCAGGAGGAAGGGAGACGAAAAGCTGAAAAGGGGATGTGGGGCATCAAATGGAATATTTCCACCCAGGTGGGTCCATGCTGTGCTACGTGCAGGTGGAGAGCAGCGGTCAGCCAGGCTCTGCTGGGGTGTGTTGGAGGATGAAGGTGGGAGGGAGGAGGGCCCTTGGTGCACCCACACCCCTGCAAACTCCTGGCACTGCAGCAGAGCCTGGAGGGACTGTGATCCCTGGCTCCTTTGGACCATCTTCCCATTCATCCAGCCCTGAATTGGAGTCTCTGTCTGGGATTTGACACGATGCTGCTCATGCCTGCCCTGTCCCACCCACAAAGCCAGTCTTCTCACTGACACAACTCCCTGCCTCCAAGCCTGCAAGTCTGATTTTCTTGGGTAATTCCAGCAGAAAGAGTGATGTTCAAAATCCACGGACCCCACACTGGTCCCCAAGGCCATGTTGCCAGCTCGCCTGCCCACCTTCCCTACCACCACAGCTGTGGGGGCAAGGTCTGAGCGAACCAAAACCCCCTGGAAGTCCAGGAGAACCCTGAATTTCCTGGCGTATCTATTCAGGCCACACATGCGAGTTGCCATGGAGATGTGCTGAGCGCGGGCACGATGCACCAGCGATGGAGTCTCACAGCCAGAGGCATCTGTTAATCTTATTTTTATCAATTTTTAAAGAGGGTATGATGGTGGTATCTTCCCCGTCTTCCCCTCATCTCTTGCAAGGCTTGGCATTTGCACTCGCTGAGAGCACGGGCTGCAGCGACTTTGAAAACCAACCTTAACGAACACGAAGCACCAGAGTGGGGAACGTGTGCTCCAAGGGGTGGAATTTAGTAGCAGGGAGCTGCCACCTTTGACATAAAGCTCCAGCTTTAACGAGGGGGAGATTGACAGCTCAGCACAGGTAAAAGGAAGATGCGCCTTTGCCTCTGCCTCAGGGGGTCATGGCTAAGCTGGGGCCTGTGGCCAGGTCAGGAGGTGGAAATTGAGCTTTTATTTATGGAACTCCCATTCAGTGTCCACCTGCAAGTAGATCTTTTAATTGGATTTTCTTTCTTCTTGTCGTGGGCTCCTGACTCCAGCCTGGGCCATGTTCCAGAGGGGGTGGGTTGGTGGGTCCTGGGTGAGGGCCTGGCTCAGCTGGAGCATCCCAGGCTGTGCAAAAAGTGGGACACTGATGGCTTTTTGGGTTATCTAAAAACAGAGACCAGACAAAATTAAGAGAAAAAAAAGCAGTTATATTTACTGAACGGACTTCAGGTACATTTCAGGCCAACAAAGCCCCCCCAGGGGCTACACCTAAAATGGACGAGGGTCACAGGTTTTCATACTTTTATAAGTTTGGGCCATTTGCATATTGGGGGTTAATCTCCCAATTACAGCTTCAGGTCATGAAGTCATTTACCCCAAGTTTGCTCCCCACAACTCACTTTTGTTTGCATCTCTCAGGGCCTGAGGAAGTGAGGTGTCCCTGATTGCCAGGCCTGGAGAGGAATTGTTGTGTCTGAGCAAAATGGGAGAGCAGCAGCTCACACTGAATATGGACTTTAGAGCTGTAGACTAAAGAATTGCAGGGTTACAAATATATGAAATTATAAAAGCTGAAATCCCAAAGCATCAACACAAGCACCCACAGAGCTCGTCCCGCTCTGACACTGGAGGCAAGGGGCCAGGTTGGAGCCTGGCCGTGGTCCTGCTGCAGGGCTGAGCTCCTGGGGGGCCCAGCCAGGGTGGGACCCCCACCCCAGGAGAGGGCTGCTCACCAGAATTTGTCTGGAAGTACACAGGGATGTCCAGCCAGAGTGTGTCTGTCATTTAGCAAGGGTGTGTCCTCAGCAGAGGCTCTGAGCACGCAGCAGTGTTTGAAGTCCTCACACAGCAGCCACTGCAGGAGGATATAAACGCTGAGTTGCAACAGTGTTCTGAGGAAGAAATAATTGTTTAATACAAAGTGAATATCTGTGTTTTCCTCGTTTTCCACATGATTTTATTTAGCTAAGTGCCATCAAGTCTCAACAATGGGAACATTTCCACTTCAGCTCTGACAAAAGCCAGCCTGTCTCTCACAGTAAATCACACTCCCTCCACTAAGGCTGTTAGAAGTCACTATAAAAATGACACAAAGAACCACACAGGGTGTGAGCCAAAACCAGCAGGGAGAGGGGGGAAATAAAGCAGTTATGGCCCTTATCACCACAAAGTGCACTTTGCAAAGAGATTCCCAAGAAAAACAGCCTGGACTGCCTTGCTGCGAGCCAGAGAGCGCTGATGAGGTGATGTTTCTGATCCTAGTGTCCAGATTTTCAGCATTTTGGAGGTGCTTGAAGACATTGATGAGGCTCTGGCCTCATTAAACTCTGCAGCCATGTAATGAAAGGCTGCTCCCCTGGGAAGGTCCATACCCTGACCCTGGGCTGGGCAGGTTGGTGCTGAGCCCAGAGTGGGCAACACTGATGGGATGGGTGGTGGTGCCATGGGAGGTGGCATTACCAAACTGGAAATTGGTGCTTCAGTAATGAGCACAAGCTGAATCCTAAGGAGAATAAAATAGCCCTGAGTGAGATCCCCACCTTCCCTCCTGGGCTGGGGAGGTGACTCTGGGTGTCCACCCCTGTGCTGTGCCTGCTCCCTCCTGCCTATCCCACACCCCACCTGGGGGGACACAGTTATTGCTGTGTCCTTGCATGCAGCTGCGTGCAGAAGTGTCTCTGGAAGCCAACAGGATTCACTCTGGAGCACATAAAACAGAATTATGAGAGTTGTTTGCCTGAGTATTATCTAATCTTGGAGCTAAACTGAGGTCTGTGCTGATGTGGACATATTTTCTACATGAGTAATCTGCAAAGAAGATGCTCGACATAAATGCCACCTGATTTTGCTCGGATTTAATCCCCTTTATTTGTTTATTGCACCGCTGTAGCTGTTTATTATTTTCAGTTTCTCTTCTGGCATTTTACCTCATGGCACCTGCATTGTTTTATCCTGCATCAGGACATCTGGGTGAGGGCAGCACAGCACCTCCGTGTCATTCTCTGCTTGGATGTGAAAGTAAGAGAGGGAATACAGAGAAAATAGATGCCAAAATAACTGCACGTTTCAAAAATAGTGCCACAGCTCCTCACAGCGCTGGCAGTGAGGACTCTGGGGGCAGCCACCAGCCCTGCCCTGCCCAGCAGAGCACCTACACTGGGTCAGTGCCAGCGTGGGCTCCCTCTGGCTCCCTGGGTATGGTCCCAAGCCAGGGTTGTGATGCCTTAAGATTTTGCTTTTATATTTTCAGATCCTGTACTATGTTAGTGTATAACTCTGGACTCTGTGTAGAGTGTTAGTGAGCTCTTTACACATTGTGGTCAGACAAAACAATCCCTCCAGGCCTGAGAACCAAGGACAACCTCTGCCTCAAACCCTGAGAAGTATAAACAAAAGTGAATTGGGGGGGGAGCAAACTGGGGGTAAATGACTTCATTACCTGAAGCTGTAACTGGAGAATTAACCCCTGATATGTAAGTGGACCAAACTTGTATCTGTCTGACAAACTCGTGACCATCGTCTATTTTGGGTGTACTGAAGGCCTTTAATAAATACTCATTTTATTCTCTGAATCTTGTCTAGCCTCTGTTCTAGGCTGCCACTCCAAGGCATCAGCATCTGCCCCCAGTCCTGCCTGGGCCTGGCCTCGCTTCCCACTACTCTGGTCCAGCCCCAACAGCACAGTGCAGTGAGGAGGGGCTGCAAAGGGCTGTGCAGGGTGTCCCACTGCAGCCCCAGGCTGGGCCAGCCAGGAGTTCTGGCCTCAGAGAGATTGGGGACCCATCCAGCCACCCCTTCTCCCAGCAGGAGAATGTTTTGGATTCTCCCCTGGACCACAGAGGTGGTTCCCTGCTGAGCTGTCACAGTTTATCAGACATTTTTACACCAATTAGCCCCCACATGAAGCTGCAGTTTTGGGCAGGCTGGACCGGCCAGTGAATCTCTGCTGGGCAGAGGAGCTCAGCCCTTTCCCTCAGATTACTGCAGAATAATCAGCCTGGTGAGACACTGCAGTTTAGCACGCAGCTGGAGACAGTTTGGGTACAAACGCCTGGGTTTGGGGCTGCTTAGGTGCCCTGCTTTGCAGGACTGCTATCAATCCTCATCCAAATCAAAGCCCCTTTTCACACATGCTCCAGTGAAGTGGAATTTTGTGCAGAATAAGGTGCTATTAACCCAGGTCTGCACTTCCCAGAGAGGAACGAGCCCTGCCACTGAAACCATTCCTCACCAGTGAGCCCTGTTAAACAGCAATTAGCAGAGCTTCCAGCACAGGGAAATGCAAACCTGCGACCTTTCCAGCTCTCAGCCGCAGTGGCTCTTAAGACATATTTTTTATTTCTCTTCACAGAATTCCAAGAAACTGATTTTTACAGCTCTTCTCATCAGATCATCATTTTTCCACGTCTCTGGTTCAGTTTCTCCTCTCCCTCTTGCTCACAGCCCTTCTGGCGCCAGCCTGGGGACCCTGTGAGCAAGAGGGAGAGCAGTGGGGAGAGGAACAGGGAGAAGGGACACCCTGAGGCTCAGGGATGGTGTGTCCTTGGGAGAGGCCACATCCTCACCTTCCCAAGGGAGCTTTGGCTCCTGGCAGTGCTGTGGCTCCCACCAGGGGAGCAGAACAAGCAGACACACAGATGTGCCAAAAGGAGCAGCCAAAATAGCAGAGCCTTTTGGGAGCTGTTGAGATGTGTGATGGGAATGGCCAAGAACCTCTGTCTGTGTGCCAGAACCACCCAGCAGAGCCACAGGCTGTTTCATGGGGGTTTGATGACCTGAACTCATGCTTTTCACACAGTAAATTCCCAGCACACCTTGCAGAGGGAAGTGGTGTCAGCTCAGGTACCAGAGCTTTTTCTTGGGGATAAGCTCTTACATCAGCGCAGAGAGCTAACAGCTGTAATTATCAGCTTTTAAAATTCTCAAACTTTGAAATGAAAAGAAAGTTCCAGCGGAAAGCAGAAAGCTCTGTTATAGGTATTGACACAGTCCTCACCCGTGTGCATTGTCATAAACAAGGACATGATAATTAGATATTTTTAAAAGACAAAATTATTTTATTTGCTTCCCTGCCAGTTTCCATGAGCCCATCAGTCATCCCCTTCATAGACAAGATTTCTTATGTTCCCTGACAGGGTAAATTATATGGTTCTCATCCAGCAAATCAGCTTTACTGCGCAACATTATCTCTGGCAAAGCGATGGCTGAGAAAATCATAAATTCTGTCCAGGTTTATTAGATCTGTCTTTTATTCATGTATTTATTTTATCCCAAGCTGAGGTGCATTTTTACCATGATTATTAATAACATCCATAAAGGAGAGGATGTAGCTTTTGGTAAGCCAAATCCAGGGCAATGATGCTCAGGTGATGATGGACCTTGACCAGAGGGTACAATGAGGTTTGACTATGGTGTGGCCTGGGAGATGGTTGAGACCTTCCAGAATCAGAGTTGAGTGTGTCAAAAAATCTAAATTACTGGAATAACTTATTAATTACAGGCTTCCACATTTCCCCTGGTGAGCTCCCTGACAGAACTCCAAAAATGAGCAGTGGGGCAGGAGGGGAATTTTTCCCTGCCAGCCTCTTGGTTGTGAGAAAAACGAGTGAATCCCAGCATAGATCACCTCAGACTGCCAAATTAAATGAAGGTGTGACGGAATGGGACACTGCAGAACTGTAAATGTCACTGTGAGTCAAGGACCTGCTGTAATGTGAAGTGCTTGAAAACAAAATGGAGAAGGAAATCAGGAGCATGGTTGGCATTTAGAGATGAGGACCCTCATCACCAGCCCAGCCTTGTGGGAGCTGGGCTCTCCTGACACCCCTGGCCATCACCTCCCACCAGATACCTGCTCTGAGGAAGGAAATGGTGCATTCCAGGTGTGATATGGCCCTCAAAAGAAGCAGAAACCACTGCTGAATTTATCGACTGTGTGAGCAGCTGGGTGCCAGGGGCTGAGGCATTTTTCACATCACTCGTGTATAATATGGTCGGTGTAATTCTGCATCCTTTTATTCTCCAGGGCTCGTCAAAAGCCCTGAGAAATGAGGCTGGAAATGTGGGCTGGGGTGAGTGAGGCTGAGTTATTGTGGAAGTTATTGATTGAAGAGTGGGAGCAATAGCATTAGAGCCTGGATCTCATTCTATTCTGGTAGTGAGAGGAAACAATATTTCCTTAAACTATAAGTCAATAAATAATTGTTTGTGAGTTTTTTTTTTACCTTTTCTGATGATGGTTTTATGTAGCTCTGAGGCATTTTGGGAAGGAGCACAGCTTTCTTGGCCCGTGGAGCAGTGAAATCCATCACATTATCTGGCTGGTTAATGTGAAAAGGAGGAGCCTGGGTGCCTTAAAGAAAATCAAATGTCTAACCAGCCACGGAGGACAGGAGTGACAGGAACCACAGGCAAAGGCTAGGTCCCATGACCTGCTGATTCTGGTATCCTCATGCTGCTGATTCTGGTGTCCTCACTGTTATAAATAAGAAGCTTGACTAGGCCAATATTCAAGCAGTAATCAATTTATTAATTAATGTGGTAAAATATGAGCAGACAGTGCTGGGTACAGTGGGGGAGTTCTCCCTCCAACTGCACACCGATAACTGAGGCTTACAGGTATTTATAGGGGTACTCAGAAGCTTTCTCAGCAGTTTCTATTCCCAATTTTTACTTCACAATGGTATCCCAGATGGTGGGGTCCAGCTTCCAAAAGGAGAAAGAAGTATTGCAGCTGGTGGGGTCCGGCTTTCGAATGTGGGTCCAACTTTTAATTTTAGGGACTATTAATCTTGTGATAGTGATGTCTAGCTTCCCTTAGTCGAAACTATTAATCATTGAGTTGATGTCCATCTTCCTTTCTCAAGCTGCTTTCCAAGGTTTGGGGTAGGACTTGGAGATAAGCATGCTCCTTTTTTAATGCAGTCTAAAGCTATAGTTTCAAAAATCCTTACTGCAAGCAATATTCTAAAATTATACTTCAAAAGATATTATTACAAAAATCTTTAAGGTTTACCTACAAGCAAAAAGTTCTTGTAAAAAACTAATTCAAATGCTCCTAAATTAACTTAAGACTTATAAAAGTTAATTGCGAACAAAGGATAGATTCAAAGGCCTTCTTCCATGCTTTATTTTCCTCAGTTATTTATTAGAATTCGTCTTTATAACTGTCTCATGGTCGGGCTCCACACATATCACAATTACAAATACACACGTTATTTGTATTTACCTGACACGAAACACAGCTTTGCATTTCACATCACCCAGTTTCTGCCAGGGCTCTGTGTGCTCTCCATCCTCAGAAATGCCAGAGGAACATCCAAACCAGTATTTAAAAGATCAGCAGTTTGTAAGGTGTAGTTTATCCAACAAATTAAAGTTTTCCTCCACTGAGATTTCTATGAAGGAACAGGTAATTTACTCCTTTGTTCAGTCACATTAAGCTGATGAGCAAAGAGCAGGAGCAGACTGCAGGGTTTTCATTTTATTCGGTGCTTGCCATTCTGGGCTAGGTTCTGGGGCTGGCAGCCCAGGAGCCACGGGGCTGTTTCTCTGCCATGGCTGCTCTCCTGACACTTTTAAGAAAGCCCTGCTTCTTCCAGTACAAGGGAGTTTAATCTTGTAATTAAATTAAACTTTCACTTTGAGCCAAAAATTTACTTTTCAAGAATGTAACTCAGAAAAGAACCGAATTCTCTTATTTCATCAGCTCCCCCCAGAGTGAACAGCGGAACCATTTACTGCGATTAAATTAATCACCGAGCAGAAATGTGCGTGTAATTGGCTGCCACCAGAGCAGTCACTAATGAATTTAAGCATTTTACTCTCAGGGTCAGCGATTCCTCACCCTTTTGGGCTGGGATGAAGGGGCTGTCAGGCTCCTTGCACCGAAATGTCTCTCGTTTAGGAGGGGGGGTTGAAGGGTGTCAGGGTTAGAACAGGTTGGAACTGTTGGGCAGTGAGGAGCTGGGGATGTGTGGGATGGTGCTGTGGGGCACGGAGGGGTGAAGGGCACAGTGAAGTTGTCGGAAAAATCAATCCAAAAACTCCTGAGGTTTATGTCCAAAAAGGAGACAGAGGAGTCCTGTAACTTTATTTGAATAAAGGGAGAGGTCATCGGGCATTTCCCATGAGGTCTTTCAAATTTTTAGAGGACACAGCCTCCTTTTTATCCTGATTTCCTTGTTGCATTTCCCACTCTCTTTCCCCATTGTCTGAGGTATTTGAGAAGTACAGACTTCCCAAAATGCCGAATACAGACCCCCTTTTAATGTATATCCCTCACACACCTTTTTCTTTTCCTTGTGTCAATCTGTGGAATTCCTATGGAATTTATGGTTCTTCCCATTGTTTCTTTCATCTCTCAGTATCCGATTTTATTTATCAGCCAACCCAAAGTTTGTTTGTAAAGACAAATCTCCCTCTTTCCATTTATCAACCAGTGGAACCCTTCTCATTGTTTCTTTTATCTCTCAGTGCTAGTTTCATCTACCAGCAGACCCACGGCTGGTTTGTAAAGACAAATCCCTCATTCCTTTCAGGGTGAAGGGTATGAAGGGGTGAAGGGCACAGAAGAATGAACGGCACAGAAAGGTGAAGGGCACACAGAGGTGAAGGGCACTGAGGGGTGAAGGGCACAGAGGGATGAAGGGTACAGAGGGATGAAGGGCACAGAAGGGTGAGGGCATAGAGGGGTGAAGGGCATAGAGGGGTGAAGGGCACAGTGAGGTGAAGGGCACAGAAAGGTGAAGGGCACAGAGGGGTGAAGGGCACAGAGGGATGAAGGGCACAGAGGGGTGAAGGGCACAGAGGGATGAAGGGCACAGAGGGGTGAAGGGCACAGAAAGGTGAAGGGCACAGTGAGGTGAAGGGCACAGTGAGGTGAAGGGCACACAAGGGTTAAGGGCACAAAGAGGTGAAGGGCACAGAAAGGTGAAGGGCACAGAGGGGTGAAGGGCACAGAAAGGTGAAGGGCACAGAGGGGTGAAGGGCACAGTGAGGTGAAGGTCATGGAGAGGTGAAGGGCACAGAGGGATGAAGGGCACGGTGAGGTGAAGGGCACACAAGGGTTAAGGGCACAAAGAGGTGAAGGGCACAGAGGAGTGAAGAGCACAGAGGGATGAAGGGGCACGCAGGGGTGTCTGGCCATGCTGAGGGGTGCGAAGGAGGCGGGATGGGGTGTGCAGGTCCGGGGCAGCAGTTGTTTAGCAGCTCCCCACAGGGCTGGGATGGATCCCCCAGGCTGTTCTCTCCCGTGATTACAGTGGGTGCTGCTAACACGAGCCACACAGAGAGACCTGTCATCTGCTTTCAAGGAATAATGCTCTCTTGCTTCTTCTAAGTGGCATTGTGGGAGATGAAACTGTTTCTCAGAAACAGGCACAAGATTTGAACCGACATTCCCTGAGAAAATGAAATCTGTGGCTAATTTCCCAGAGTGCAGGTTGAGCTGAACGCTCAGTGAACGATCCTAACGCAGCGCCCGGGTGTTCATTAAGCTCCAGCTTCAGCTGCTTTGCTCCTGCCGTGTTCTGACTGCAGAAAACTTCAGGCTTGTGGGCCCAGCACCCAGAGGGACTGGAGTGGTTATTTGGGAGCACATGGACCTGCTGGCTGGTTTGCTGTTGTGGGCACTTTATGCTGTCTGGTCATTTACCACGACCACGGATATTTTTAAAAGAAACCACAAACCTTTTGAGGCAGAGGAGGCAGATGTGGCTCTGCTCGGTTTTATCCCTGGACCTGCCTAGCTCTCATCCAGCTGAGTTCACAGGGAGGTCCGGGAGAGGTGATCATCCCACAGCCAGCCTGTGAGCTACAGAAATAATGTCATTGAGTCTCTCTTTAACCATTTGTGTGATTGACAATAAAAATAGTTATTTTAAAGCGAGTAACCAATCATTAAATCTCTTGATACCCATAGTGAGGAATTAACTCGGCATTAATGGGAATGCAATGTGCTATTATTGCTGGTAGAGAAGTAAGAAGTAAGTCACTAAATAAAGAGTGAGAGATGGGTGTAGAGGCTGTGCTGAAAGGAAGCAGCTGGATATCGATGCATTTGAAACAGGGAAATCCTTCAGACTGAGAGAAATTCGAGCAAAGGTGTTTCCCAGAGCCCCAAAAGCCAACGTTTGGTGATTTCAGACACATTCCTGTATAGGTTCTCTTTGTCCTGGCTGAACCCATACCTCAAGTGAAAGGGAACCGGCCAGAGGAAAAATTGCTTCTGTACCTGGATATTTGCACTCTGGAAACTGCCCGAAGAGCGAGAGCAGCTTGCTGCTTTGTCAGGCAAATAATCCTTTATTTCCATCCTAATGCAATGCTCACCTCGTTTCCTCCCTGAAGTCTTCACATCATCATGTTCTCTCATTGTGCTGGAGCACAATCAAGGCTTCAAAGGGCTCGGATGAAGCCGATGGGAGCGGGTGGGGGATGTTTTTTCTCCCCAACAATAGGCGTTGTTAAGGCTTTTGTGTGCAGCTCCTGCTCACCGAGCGGGTAATCTTCGCCAGAGGAAAGGGAAAATCCATCAAGGCCCTCGCAGCCCTGGAGATTGCTTCATTCCCCGAGGGGTGCAGAGTAAATGCAGCCTCCCGGGGACAGACAGGGCACAGACAGGGGTCCCGCAGCCGGAGGAGGATGTGCGGGCAGGGGGATGCTCAGGGGGGGATGCTGCGGGAGGATAAGTTTTGGGGAGCAGGATACTCACTGCCACTCAGGGCTGGCAATGGCAGAAGCAAGCAGGGAAGTTGTTTAACAGAGCTGCTCTTCCTCCGGGCGGTGAGAACGCCCCAGAGATGCTCGTGGAGCACCTGATGGGGTCTCCTCCCACAAAGCATTCCAAAATCCTTGGCAAAGATCCTTAGATTTCAATGACCTTTCTTGAGGCGCAACATTAAGTCTTAAAAGGTGAATGCTTTGGGATGATAACTGGGATGGGATGGGATGGGATGGGATGGGATGGGATGGGATGGGATGGGATGGGATGGGATGGGATGGGATGGGA
>JAWWMU010000080.1:3081860-3102794 GCA_035048155.1 Cinnycerthia olivascens | reverse complement strand
ACCACTGCTTCTGTTCCCTCTCTCACCCACCACTGTTTCTGTCCCCTCTCTCACTCACCACTGCTTCTGTCCCCTCTCTCACCCACCACTGCTCCTGTCCCCTCTGTCACCCACCACTGCTTGCCCCTGGGTATTGTGGTGAGGCACAGGAGCCCTCCCAGCTGTGTGCACCCCCAGCTCTCCGTGTCCCCAGCTGGCACAGTGAAACCATCAGTGCTCAAAATGCTCAGAGGGGTCCTTTGAGGAGGAGGGACCAGCTCCTTCCTCTCATATCTCAGACCTGCTTTGTGAGCACACATGGGGGATTTAACCAGCTCCTCCTGAGGAATCCTCAGAAGGACCAAAGCCCTCAGCAGCTTCAATCACTCTCCAACAGCTGCTGGTCATGGCAAAGCAAACTTGTTGTCACTCTGCTGTCTCTTGCTCTGGAGGAGATGCCAGCACTGAGCACGAAGGCCAGTGGAAGCTCCTGTGCACAGGGAGGTGTTTGCTGGTCCCTCGGGTGCTCAGTGATCCCATATTTATTATTCCCAATAGGATCTGTATATCAGTACAAATGAAGAACAAACTTCCAGCTTCAGACTTGATTGCTTCACTTCCCTTTACATCAAAGTGAGTTTTTTCTACTTGATTTTCAATGTTCTTCAGCAGTTGCTGAATTGCTATTCAGCTTTGCACAATTTTTCCACCCACTGCCATTTTAAAGGTCATTTAATTATTATTACAGAGAATTACAAGAAGATAGAGAATTGTTCAAATGCTTTAAGCTGCAGCTGGTTATTGGCATGGATTTTCCATAGTCATGTTAAATGGATCAGTATTTACTGCTCAGGAGTCTTTCATTGCACTGTCACCTGGTGATGCTCGGAGCAGGGAGCCAGCCCAGCAGCACTGCAATGGGAGGTGTTCAACTGCTCCCTTCAGGAACAGTCAAAGACATTCCTTTGGAAATTTCTGACCCCCAATCCCCACAGTTCCTCTCTGGGAAGTGCTGGGCAGCTCTGCAGATGCTCCCTCAGGACTATGGGGATCCTGACTGTGCAGGAGCAGCCTGAAGTGTGAGATAACAGCAAAACCCAGAAACTGAAGCTGCTGGGAGGCACAGCACCTCCTGAGGAGCCAGAACAGGCTGCTGGGTCACTGCTGTTCATGGCTCCTAGGGAGCTATTGCATGCACAGGTTTTCTCTTAATTTCATTAATGTGTCTGTTAAAGCAAACCTAAATGGGAACAAAAGCCAGCCTCCTGTTTTCATGAAAACATGTTTTTTACCAAAATGCAATTATTGCTGGTAAATAGGCAACATTCCACCTTCACAGAAACACTGCATGGAGCAGGGAGAGAGAGAAGGATGTGCTGCTCCTCCAGGATCGCAAACAGGGACAGGGCTGAGGCACACCAGATCCACCTTTTGCTCTGAGCAATCAGAATTTGCTGGTAGTTATTGTAGAGAGAATTTAAGATTCTAAACCAAGTGACAAGTTTTCATTTCTGCACGTCAGATTGGACAGACAAGCCCATTAAAGAACATGCATTTATCAGCAGGACTGGAAGTGGCATTAACCAGCCTTGGCCAATCATTAACCTGCTTTCTGCATCTCATCATCCTTCTCATCCCAAATGCTCGTTCCACAAAGCTGAGACAAATAAATCAGAACATTTAGACTAAACTGTAAAGCCTCTCTTAGGCCTCTAGGTGGAAGGCTGAGAAAGCAAATCTGATTCTTAGGAAAAGGGGTAGTTGTCCCAAAGTGGAAAACAATCGTGCAATCATTTCTTTGCCCCTTTCCTTGATGTCAGCTGTGAATCAGGTGTGTGGGCTTGGGAGGATGTTAAGACTGGCAAGGTCTTAACTGAAACTGTCTGACAAACAGACCTCAGATCCCACACACTGAATATTGTGTCTCTTGAGCCTCCACTGCAGAAGCTGTTTTGCAACAAATGCATCACTCCTGCACACGGTTGTGCAAAAGTGGAAAGACAGGCTGGGGCCGGGCTGGGCTCTCCCAGTGTGGCACAGCAGCAGGACCGGGATTTGGGCAGGGGGTGGCAGTGGCCACAGCCGCCAGCCACAGCATTCTGAGTAAGGCGCAGTGCCAGGAGAGCTGCCCGTGCTCCGAACACCGTGTGAATCCAGAGCTTCCCAGCAGCCCGGCTCGGCTCCAGCCCCGCACCAGGCACGGCATCGCTCGCAGCGGGGAAATCCCCAGCCGAAGGGAGCGAAAGCCCGCTCTTGCCTCACTCTGCCGGGCTGTTCCCACAGCAGGGCGAGCTGTTTGCACAACTGCTGCGAGGGCTGCGGGCTCCGCTCCGGCACCGCTCAGCTCAGCCCCTGTCCGCAGCCCGGCAAGGGAGCGACCTTTCCCCTGCTTCGTGGGGTGGCCAACACCTTCTCCAGGTGGAACCTGAGCAGGTGGGAGCCACCTCCTGGCCCTGCCTGCCACCACGCCGACACCTCCTGAGTCACATCGGACCGGCCGCTGGCGCTGACATCACGGAGCGGCGAGCGGAGCTGCGGCTGTTTGTCCGTGTGTCCCGCTGACACACATCCGTCCCGGGGACGGCCGGTGCTGCCCCGCATTGCGCAGGCAGCGGCACGGCCCCCACGAACACACGGCCCCCACGAACACACGACCCCCATGACCACAGGGTCCCCATGACCACAGGGTCCCCATGACCACAAAACCTCCAGGACCACAGGGTCCCCATGACCACACAACCTCACGACCCCCATGACCATATGACCCCCATGACCACAGGGTCTCCATGACCACACAGTCCCCATGACCACACAGTCCCCATGACCACAGGGTCTCCATGACCACACAGTCCCCATGACCACAGGGTCTCCATGACCACACAGTCCCCATGACCACACAGTCCCCATGACCACAGGGTCCCCATGACCACAGGGTCCTCATGGCCACAGGGTCCCCATGACCACAGGGTCCTTATGACCACATGACCCCCATGACCACAGGGTCCCCATGACCACACAGTCCCCATGACCTCATGGCTCCATGCCTGGGATCTGAGCTGACCCCGCTGACCTGGCCTGCTGAAGGAGGAAATGAATTTCCTGATGGACAATGTGTGACCAGAGCCAGGACCTCCCATTCCTAACAACAGCACTGAGGAAACCCAGCCTGTCCCAAGAGATTCATGAGCCCACTTTTTAGAGAAGGTCCTGAAGTTGTCCAGGAGTTAACCATTGGATCTGGGCAACCCCCGTCAGAGGGGCTGCCACGTCTTTCCCTGATTTCCTGGCTGCCCTGAGCAGACACTGCTACTCTGCTTTCAGTTCCTTAGAAAAAAAACCACTTCCCAGATGTGACTTCTTAGAAGGTATTTGCTTAGCAATGGGAAAAAAATCTTCTGCTCTGCATATCGGTCTGGGTGGGATGCAATATTCTGTGACTGTCTATTTAAACATCTAACGTTAATACCATAAAGTATTTGTTCAACTTCTATTATTCTTCTAGTTCTGAAGTATCAAATGCTGCCAGGCATGTCAGAGCACAGCAAATCCAGAGCTGCAGACATTGCATCCAAACTAAACTGGGGCTGAGCAAGCAGGGATATTTCTGGATAAGGGGACCACTGACATTTTGCAGCAGAGAGGCCACAGCTGGGAAGAGCTTAGCAAAACAGTAAATGCTGCTGTCACAGCCACTTGCGCAATTGCTCGGTTTTCCCCAGAATTATTTATTACTTGAATTTGTTGCTTCTGTCTTTTCTTGACCCAGCTGCTGGGAACCCGAGGTTGCCTGGTGAGCTGGGAGTGCTGCTGCAGAATGGAGAGGGTGCTGCTGGAGCAGGGATGCTCTGGGTACTGCTGCTAGACACGATGCTGGGACGAGGTGATCACAAATGGCAGGAATCAGCAGATATTGAATCCCTGATGCATCCTGGCCAGGGACAGTGGGACTGTTCCCCCTGGCTTTGGAGGAACTGCTTTCCCAGGTTCGGCTGAAATCCCAGGTGATGGTGAGGCTCCTGCTGCCTCTGTCACTTCAGCCCTCAACAATGACAGATTTATAGCCCAAAAGCCCCTCGAAGGATGGCTCTTTTCCTTGACAAAAGTGCACGAGAAAAAAATTGTCAGGGTGTGCCCAATCCATCTGTCATTGAGGAGACAGGCTCATCCTATAACTTAATGCCATCAATCACTAAGACCAAAGGCAGAGATCACGGCTGCTTACTCGGAGGATACCTAAGGCCTTGTCTAGTCAGGCACACAGTGACAGCCAAATAAATTTCCTTGGTATGGTCCCTTGGGAGCTTGCATTCTCCTCCAGAGCTCAGAAACATGCCTGCTCTGCAAGGAGCCCTCAGGCTACTCATGGAGTAGTTACTCTGCAGAGTGCTTACAAAGATCTTCTTAAAGCCCATGGAATAAGTTCAAAATAGAATGTTTCAGAGAAAAATCCATCTCCTTGTCTTCAGCTGCATGGGAATCCCATACTCATGGGTACAGGCAGCACTGGGAGGACCACAAGCAGTGTGACAAGGACTGCAGGTATACAGGCTCCAAAAGTGAGTTCTGCACATTCTTGATAAGCTTCTCTAGTCCTCCCTTGCTACATTTTCTTTTTTCTGAGAAGACCTGAGCTTTGTTTCTCCTCTGGAATCACTACAGCACACAGCACTGGGATCTGGAGGCCAGGAGCTCTTGCCCAACATAGGTGTGAGAGTAACCTTCCCTCAGTGCCTCCACTGGGCTTATGTCCACACCAGGGCTTTTCTCAGCTGGTGGGCTTTCACTCCAGCAACCCACGATGGTGCTGCCATCAAAGACTTCTTTATCAAGGCCAGTCAGAGCAGCTAGTGGTCTCTATGGCAGCATCTCCATGAACCTGAGTGGCTGCACTGTAAAAGCAACCATAAAGGGATGTTGCTCAGCTTCACTTCCAGCATTACTGCTCAGCTTTCCTCATGAGGCATGATGACCCTCTTACAAAGAAAGGGCACAAATCATCGTTTGTTTTTCCTTTCATTCCGGAATGTGCTGAGTCCTCTGTAATGAATTATACTGCTCGCTGTAAAAGAAAACCCAGAGGCAGCTCTGCCATCCTCTTGAGCCCCTGAGTTGCAGGTGATGGGAGAATTCAGTTCATCAGCAGCAGCACATGTAGGTGAGTGCAGTGAGATGAGCCATCAGGTCACTCCATGTGAACAAGGCACTTAGGACACCAAAGGTGTTGGAAACACTCAGATCCCAAGGCAGTCCCAGGCCTGCTGGCTCCTGGAGAAGCTGAGGCATGATCTCAGGTTGGAGCAGGTGCCTTAGTAGGTACCTCATTGCTCAGGGTTTCTCTGTGCAGGATTTTTAAGAAAATGAAAAAATTTAACTAAGTCCAAAGTAGAACATTAAAATTCTGCATAAAATTCTCATTTGGAATGAAAGTGGCCTTAATTCAGTTTAATTTACTCCCAAATGCTACTAAATAAGGCCATTTAAATTGTCTTTAATTAACATAATGGTCCCATATAGGCTTTTATAAATGAGGTTTAATTAGCCCTTTTTTAGAAGTGAGCTGCCTTGAGCTTCCATAGGGAAGCAGGCAGGTCCAGGGCCACTTTGCTGCCAGAGCTCCTTGTTGTGGCTGGCTAGCAGGAGTTGCAAAGCACTGGCATCACTTCCCAAGGAACTGGCACAAGGCCAGCTTCTTCCCCACCAGCAGATAATGGGAGCCTTGAATATCACCTGTTTTGACTGTGTTTAAATGCCTGAGTGGGGGATGAAAGGTTCTGCCAGAGGACGAGCTCTTCCTTTAAAATCTGGGACATGGGGGTGGTAATCCCTAGAAAAATGTGACATCAGGATTTTGCGAGACAGGTTCATGAACAGGGAATCAGGCTGGAGAAAAACTTACACTGAGTCAGCAGAGGAGGGGATGGAGGTGGAGGACTGGGAGAGACTGAGCCCATCCAAGGGACAGGGCTCCTGCTGCCATAGAGCACTTTGAGGTCCCCGCTGCCCCTGGATGTTTTAGTTCCTTTTTTGCACACCAGAATTCCCAGCTCAGCAGGATGAGATGCTGCTGGCTGCTCTTAATGACCATCACGAGGGCATCTGGCCATGCCAGCCCCTGTCCTCCCCTTGGTCTCACAGGTTCCTCCTTGGAATAGCCCAGTGCTCTCCTGTGCTGTGCTGGGGACTTCCACCTCTCTGCTGTGGGCACAGACGTATCACTGGCCAGAAGAAGCAGAGTCTCTTGTCTTGAGCTGAAGAGCCTCAGTGCATCCATGATCCCAGGCTTTCTTCTGTGAATCTTCATATCCGCAGAACCTGCAGCCTCCACTGTAGCTCTTGCAGTACCAAAAAAAAAAAAAAAAAAAAACAAACAAAAAACAAAAAAGATTGTTCAAAGCAGTTTGCAAATGTGAAAAATAAAAAATAAATAAATAAAAAAAAATAGTCAAAATCACCCATGAGGAGCTCTGAGGTGTGACTGGCACGTGACTGCCTCTGACTATTTGGGTGGAGAAGCCAACAGCCTCTGTCTCTCCTGGTTTCTATTTTACCAAATCAGAGCCAGTCGGCTGCTGTCACTGCTTTGCATAAATCAGGAGATGCAGCTTTGTGCCTCAACCTTGGGGTATGTCCCATAGGAAGTACATCTGTGGCCTTACTTTCTGGTGCAATAGACTTCAGCCTGGAAGCAAAAGCACACAAACAATGCCAAATTCATGCTGACTGGAGTAGATTCCAAGGGGAAGAAGTGTTGGGAAAGCACCTACTTAAGAACTGTGTAAGGATTATCTCTGATCTGAACCTTGCTCTCTGTGTGTGTTACTGTTGAGCACACAGTGCGGTTTCAGGCATGGCCAGAGACAAGGAAAAATGATTGTTTCGGGGTAACCACAAGGAAGATGAATGCAAATGTATTCCTGTAAATGGGAGAGTTCCTCACTCCTGAGCCGGGCTCCAGCACATGGCCTGGGGGAAGCAAATTCGCAACTACCTTCATTAAATTGTTTAGGCATGATTAATCAGAAGTCAGAGATGCGAAGTTTTTGCACGTTTCACAATGCGGATTTTAACCCCCGCAGTTCCACAGAGTCCGCAGGCGCAGTTCAGCGCTGGATAAGGGACAGGCACTGGCGGGTCACAGATGTTCCCTGGCACCGCTCGGGTTGATAAGCCACCACCGGCTGAACCACAGCATCCCGGGGGTGCAAGGGACGTGCCAGAGCCCGTCCTGGTGCGGGGACATCCCGGGAGCCGAGGGCCGGGCCGGGGCCGGGCCGGGGCCGGGCCGGGCGGGCCGGGGCGGGCCGGGAAGCGGCCGCCGCTCCACCCCTCGCTCTGCCCTTCCGCCCTGCGTGGCTCCCCGGTATAAATCCGCGGCCGCCGCCCTCTCCGCTCCGGCCCCATGGAGAGGCAGCGGCAGCCAGGCGGTGGCAGCGGCCCGGTGAGCGCGGCGGGGATCCGGCCGGGCCGGGGGGCTGCGGGGCGCGGGGGGGATCGGGTCGGGCTGGGCGGCCGCGGGGCGTGGGGCCGCTGCTATCGCCGCTCTTAACACCGCTCTTAACACCGCTGTTAACGCCGCTGTCGCCCCACAGGTGCCGGCGGCGAGCGGAGGCCGCGAGTCCCCCGCCGGGAGCCATGAGCGCGGGCAGCGTCGCCCCGGGCTGGCCTGAGGCGCTGCCGGCCGCGGCCCGGCCTGCGGCGGGCATGAGCGGCGGCCAGAGCCCCGAGGGGCCCGGGGACGGCCCCGAGCTGCAGCTGAAGGTGGATTTCTTCCGCAAGCTCGGCTACTCGTCGGAGGAAATCCGCGTCGTGCTGCAGAAGCTGGGCCTGGGCGCCGACACCAACACGGTGCTGGGGGAGCTGGTGAAGCACGGCCCGGCCGAGCGGGACGGCCCCGAGGCCCCGGCCGAGCCCGGCGAGGCCCCGCTGGTCCCTCGGGGCGGCGCCGGCAACAAATCCCCCGCGCCCGGCCCCGAGGAAACGGAGAGCGACAACCTGAAGCCCATCGTCATCGATGGCAGCAACGTGGCCATGAGGTGCGTGCGGGGTGGGCGCAGCGGGGCTGTCGGGGTGTGAGCCCCGGGGATGGGCTCACACAGATCGGAGATGGAAAGCTGTGAGTGCCTCGCTCGAAGCAGCCGCCTCTGGTAATATTTTCCAAGGTGCCTCTCCAAAACACGAGGACGAGCATCACGTTTGCCGGTGCTCTGCCCGCCCGGAGCCAGCAGTCACGGGGCAGTGATGTGGGCAGCAGTGCTTCCTTTGAAGCAGACATTTATTTCCTCCTGTGCTCTAGCGCTCTTTGAGGGGATAACTGAAGAGACGTTGTCCTCTCAACTAGTGGCTTTGTGTAAGTTTCCGTAGCAGGAAGTTGCTCAATAAATAATTACAGGGTTAATTAGAGAAGGGTTTGTAATATGGGGCTCCATTGGAGACTTGTCTCCAAATTGTGCCTCTTGTATTTTGGTGAATTTCTGTACAAGGCAGAGAATGGTGAGATGTCAGAGGTGCCACCAAGGCAGGGCTGTGGCTCATCCTCAGCATTTTGTGTGTCCCAGTGTTACTGCAGCAGGTCCTGTTGGACACTGTGACCAGAGCCCACAGTATCCATGGAGCATCCAGAATCTCTGGGCTGGATATTTATTGGTGTGATGTCCCCAGTTTTCACCCTGGCTTTTGCTCCCACGATGGTGAGCATTGCTTGCCCTCATGCCAACCCCAGCAGTATGTGTTCCCCACCTCTGCATGGTGGGGGTTCTGGGCTCTTGAAATTTAACACATTGGGTTCTGAAAGCTTTGTTTGTATTGCAGCTCAGAAGCTGCCTCCTTTGTTGTTTATGTTTGTGTATGCAGATTTTATAAAAAATAAGCCTGGGTGCGAGTGGAGCTGCCTGTGAGTTGCAGTAGGTTTGTCTGAGGTGAAAGTGCTGCGTGGAGGTTTGTTTGCAGGTGTGGTTTTAGCCAAGCCCTGGCTGACAGTTCTGAGAACAGAACTGAGAAAGATGGGGCACAGGCGAGTCCAGGGCAAATGAGGAATGGTGATGGCAGTAGAACGGGGCTGGAGAGTGAAAGACATGCCTAGGGTCCCTGAAGAGAACCTATTCCAGTTTCTGCTCTTTCCACAGCTCTGGGATCACTGTGGAAAATGGCCTGTTGTGAGTCCAGGCTGATAAGTGACTCTGGCAGCAAAGTTTACCTTGGATAAGTGCTTGGACTTTAACAGCAGGATTGGCTGTGTTTGTTAATGAGGAGCCTCTTACCGGTGAAAGTTACCCCAAAATGCAGAGGGGAAATCACAGCAGCTATGAGTCAGGGCAGGCCAGAGCCCTGACATGAGAGAAGCAGTATGGCTTTTTTAAGCAATTTGCTAGAAGGGGAATTCCATTCTGAAACTTCCTGTATTGATGGTGTGATGTTCCCTGCTGATTCATTTGCAGTGTGTACAGCGGCCTCCCTCAACAGCTCTTGACAAACTTATGCAAATCATAGTGGAAATTAGCTTTTACTTCCTTCTAAGGGAATTTTTCCTTGGCTGCTGCCAAATCAGATCAGCCCAATTAGCTGCCTTCTGGAGGTTTGAGGTTGGTAGCAGGGACTCAAAAAATAAAAAACAACCAAAACAAAACAAAAAAAACCAAACAAGTCCACCAAAAAGAATTTGTTTTTCACAATAATCTAAAAAATTGTGATAACCTGTGCCTGACTATTTATAGCTAAATCTATCTGATATTGGAGAAAACTTTCAAAACATCTTCTAATGGTGATTGTCAGCCTTCTGTAATTTCGGATTCTTATTGGAGGTATGTTAGGTGTCTCTTTAGGTGTTAGTTCTGTTAGTTCCTCTAGAATAAGTACTATTGTACAGCTCTTTGACTTTCTTTGTAGTTTCAAAGAGAGGGTGAAGCTGGGAGGGGAAGTGAAACTTCTCTGTAGTGATGCTGCAGGAATGGCTCTGGTGAGGGGCTGCCAAGGGGTGGTGGGAGCTGAAATGTCATTCAAGTGCAGGTGGGAGGAGTAGGACAGGGACAGGTAGTGCCCAGGTGAGCAAAATCTTCCTGAATTCTGAGAGCAGTTCCCCTTTTGGTGTAGTGCATCTTCCCAGAATGCTGTCACAGAACAAGGGCAGCCGGATCCCCACAGTGACATATCAGGCTGGAATAGAAGTGTTGAAAGTTTGCCAAAACCACTATCAGTAGAAGAGCTGATTGCACTGTAAATACTAGTGCTTGTAAAACAGGAGGGGTAGTTTCCTCCTAGAAGTTCTGGAAGCTGATTGATGTGACCTAATGAATAATTAAGAAGCTTTTTGCATCAGTACCTGGCTTCTGACAAGGTTGTCAAACTTTGTTCTCCAACTGTCATGAGCTGTTAGCTCATCCAGCGCTGCTCACAGGGGATGTTGCCTTTTAGTGCAAATAGTGCATTTGTAGATGGGAATTTGAGCCATCATGGAGTGAATCATCTTTCCTTGAGGTGAGAGTTCATATAAAATATCTTGTTTTCCAGAAGTGACCAGAACAAGCTTGCAAGCCAACCCCCAGTGAGGGTACAGTGCACCCTGGCAGGAAACAGCCGCTGGCGTTTGCTGTCAGAGTAGCACAGAGGGGTTTTGGATCGCTGTTGTACTCTGGGCTAAAAATAACCATCAGGAGACCAGGCTTGAAGCAGAGGCTGTTTCAGAGCAGCTGCAGCAGTTCCAGCTGCTGTCTCTCTCCCAGTGAGTCTTTGGGTGTTTACTGCTCTCCTGAGGTGCTGAAATGAGCAGGGGTGCTGGGCAGGTCTGAGTGAGAGTGTTGTTACACAAGACAAGCATCTCTGTTTGCTGCCTGTGCTCCTCAACTTTACTGAAGCTTGTCCTCGTTGTAAGCTCCCTTTGCTCTGTGCATTGCCTAATGTGTGCTGAATCATGAAGGAATTAATTAATAAGTCTTAATTTTCTCCTTTGTAGCCACGGGAATAAAGAAGTGTTCTCCTGCCGAGGTATCCTCCTGGCTGTCCAGTGGTTCTGGGACAGGGGACACAAGGATATCACAGTCTTTGTGCCATCATGGAGGAAGGAGCAGCCCCGACCAGATGTACTCATAACAGGTGTGAAAATATGAAAACCAAAAGCAGCTTTTCAAGCTGACTGCTCTTTCACTTAGTGAGCTTGCAGAGTTCTGGCTAAGTCAGTAATTAACTTCAGAATGGAAAGTCTGAGTAGTAGGAGCTGCACTGACCAGGGAGAATTAGTCATTAACTTCTCCCCTAAGCCAGCTTTTGCCTGAATCAGTTGGAATAATTCAGAAAACAAGGAATGCAATACTGCTCTGCTTCTTAACTTCTTGTCTTTTATTTATTTTTTTCCTCTTGGAGGGACACGCTTTGTATTTAGCCAGAATTACTCAAATTGAGGGGGAGCTTGCTCTGAACTTGCAAAGAGCTGAGATTTCTGACTAACTCAGAAAAGCGATGAGCAGGGTCGAACACAGTCTGGATTGCAGAGAGACAGAACGACACCGCGTGAATTTTTTTTTTTGCTGCCGCTGCTCATTTACAACATTCCTTTCCCCGTACAAAGGGGTGCTCACAGAGCTGTGTTTGCCCTAGACCAGCACATCCTGCGTGACCTGGAGAAGAAGAAGATCCTGGTGTTCACGCCGTCGCGGCGGGTGGGCGGCAAGCGCGTGGTGTGCTACGACGACCGCTTCATCGTGAAACTGGCGCACGAGTCCGACGGCATCGTGGTGTCCAACGACACCTACCGGGACCTGCAGAATGAGAGGCCCGAGTGGAAGAAGTTCATCGAGGAGCGCCTGCTCATGTACTCCTTTGTTAATGACAAGTACGGCGCACGGTTTGGAGTTTTTTGGCTTTTTGTGGGGTTTTTTTTTTTTTTTTTAGAGCCTGAGCTGCGTTAGTGTGTAGATGCGGGCTCTGCGTGGAGTGTTAGTGAGCTATGTTTGTGTTGTGGTCAGATAAAACAATCCTTCTGGGCCTGAGAACCAAGGACACACTCTGCTTCAGACCCCAAAAAGTACAAACAGAAGTGAATTGTGAGGAGGGAAGCAATCTGAGGGATATGACTTCATTACCTGAAGCTGTAACTGGACAGTTAACCCCTGATGTGCAAAACAGACTAAACCTACCTCTGTCTGACAAACTCGTGACCATCATCCATCTTGGGTTTAGCCTCTGGAAGGCTTCTGACTACCCAAGGTGTATCTCTTGAAGGCCTTTAATAAATACCCACTTTGTTCTCCTAACTCTGTCTAGCCTCTGTTCCGGGGAGCCCCTCCACAGCATCATGGTCACATCTCCCTGGGCTTTTAAGAAAGATCTGTGTGAGCACACTGGCTTGTTCTAATGGAGTGATAGCAAGTGATGCATGAGAAGAACAAAATGCTAGTGAAAAAATAAAGAAAAGCTGTAGGATACAAAAGCAAAAGAAGTTGGTGACATCTCAGTAGCTGCTCCTAATTGGGAGCTAGGAGCTCCAAGGAGAGCTTCAGGGTCCAGTTTTCTCACAGGACAAGTGGGAGCAGGCTCAGCAGCAGATACTAATTCTGGTTGATGACCAAGCATTGAACCTCTTCTGTGCCTGAAGGGAAGCATTTTGTGCTGGTGTTGACTGGGTGGCAGGAGGGTTATGTCTGCTGGAAATGAGAGAGCTTTGTAGGGCTCAGATAACTTGAGATCTTCAATGGAATAGGAGGCTTTGACAAGAAACTCAACCTCAACTCAAAAAAGTGAACTGCTTCTGACTGAGAATTGTTTTTCTTTAGGTTTATGCCTCCAGATGATCCCTTAGGGCGTCATGGCCCCAGCTTGGATAACTTCCTCAGGAAGAAACCTGTAGTTCCAGAACACAAGAAACAGCAGTGCCCTTATGGTAAGACCTGCCTTCTTTATGTAAAGAGCAAGGTGTCTGTGCAAGTGTCATTCATAATCTAGTCAAATCCAGCTGGTCATTCCATGCTCTTGCTTTCCTTACAGGGAAAAAATGCACTTATGGAATTAAGTGTAAGTTCTACCATCCTGAAAGGATCAACCAGCCCCAGCGCTCGTTAGCTGATGAGCTCCGTGCCAACGCCAGGCTGTCTCCAACCAGGAGTGCCAGTGCCAAGGAGGAGAAAAAAGGGAAACGGGGTTCCCAGGCAGAGTTCTTGTGCTCTGTGCCCACAGAGAGTGACAAAAACTCTTTACAGAAGGTCTCTGCAGAGCGGAAGAGCTTGGCCCACAAAGCCAAGCCCGGTGACGTTGTGCTTCAGGCCAAAGGCTGTGTGTCAGGCAGTGTCTCCACTGACAGGTACCAGCAGCCTCCCATGGACTCTCTGTCTTACATCTCTCAGGAGCATCTCGACTCAGGCATTGGCTCTCTGGAGAACCAGCTGTCTGACATGTGGCCTCACAGGTGTACCAGTCACTGTGACCATCCCCATGCCGAGCAGGTGGCCGCCTGCACCTGCGGCAGGCAGAGACCCGTGTACCCACATTCCCCCAGCCTAGAGCAGAACGGTCTGGTCTCCTACAAGCATGGCTCCCACAAATCTTCTTCCTCTGGTGCTAGCTTCTTGCAGTACAGCCCTGAGCTGTCCCACTCAGGAGCCCCCCACTCTTTCTCGAGCTATGGAGTGCCTGTGGGGCAGTACAGCCTGCCCGGCGAGTTCGGCGCCGCCGCGCCGCGCTCGCGGGAGTTCTGGTCCGAGCCGTACACGCTGCCACGGGGGAGATCCCCCGGCGTGCAGAGGGCCCCGGGGCTGCCCTACGGGGACTCGGGGCCCAGGGCTGCTGAGGAGCAGTTTGCTGAGGAGAGGGCCAGCGTGCACGTCAAGCTGTGCGGCATCTTCCACCCGCACCTGGTGGATGCCGTGATGAGCCGCTTCCCCCGGCTGCTGGACCCCCAGAGGCTGGCAGCAGAGATCCTCGCCTACAAGGCACAGAACCCAGGTATGTGAGGCAGGTGCCATGGGCAGCCAGGCATGGGGAGAGCTTGAGGGGCTGGGTTTGCCTCTGCAGCTGCCACAGATGCCTTCTGAGTGCTCCTTCTTATTCCTTTGGAAGTACTGGGCTCCAGCTGGAGGCTGGATGCCAGATGTGGTGTGCTCACAGCAAATTCTGCTCCAGTTATGACCATGTGCCTGTGGGAGAAGTGAGAACACCCCAGCATCTCACCTTCCCCAGGGGCTGCTAAGTAGGAAGGGAGGCTGCAGCTCTAGAGCAGGACTGTTCCTTCAGGGTTCATGGGAGTCTGGCACACCCTGAATTCCTGCAGTTATCCATAACTGGATGTGAGAGAAGCGGGTGCTGTTTTATAGTGGCCTAAGGCTAGTTTCTGGGGACCCAGATGCCTTGTCAATGCTGTTGTTAGGTCCTGGCTAAGCCTCTTTACTAAATCCCACTATTCAGATCTGTGGCAAATGTTGGGTTATTAATGTAATCTAAAGCTGGGTTTATCTGACTGGTTTTACTGGTGTACTCCTTGAATGATGTTTTCCACACCCCACCCACCTCAGCTTATCTTCCTGAGGTGAGGTAATTCTGCCCATGGACCACAAGTGCTCAGTGAGCTGCTCAGCTCCCAGGAGCTCAGGCCTTGCTCAGGAGGAGTAGCTGGACACTGCTGCAGAGCTGGGAGCTGTGTGCTGGGCGTGTGCTGACGCCAGGGGTGTCAGGGCAGGTGGGTGAGCTGAGCATGCTGTGAGTGCTGCCCTGGAGCTGCCCCTGTCCCAGGCTGGCTCTGTGCAGCACTGACAAGGATTTATTACGTGCCTTTTGCCTTCAGACAGCAATAGAACAGCTGCAGTCACATCTGGACTGCTGCCAGGGGCCTTCCCGAGGAGTCTTTAATATTTTGTGCTGTAAAGCTGTTGCTTCATCTTCCTCACCAGTATTCCCCTGTCCCCTTTGGCTGTGCCCAACTAGAGCAGCATCCAGAATTTTAGAATAAGACCTTCTTGGCAAGACTGTTCCTGTTTCATTTCCTCTTACTCTGTAAGATGTTTTCTATTGTAGGTACTGTAAGAGATTTTAAATATGCAAAACCTATTGCTGTAGTAATTGGTTCTGGTCCTGGAATTTTGCTGTGCTAGGGATGCAGAAATGCTCCTGGCACTTGCAGGCCAGAAGCAGTTGATTTGTTGATACACATTGTATCTCTGTGTGTTGTTGTTTTCTAAATACAATACGCCCTTCTGTGGTTAAACCAAGGTTATTGAGTGGCAAATTGGGAAGGGGAGAGTGAAAGGCAGCTGGTCCTGAAACCCTCCTGGGAGCACTGCTGTCTGTTCCTGCTCTTCCCTCTGATGTCCAAGGAATGACCTGCCCAGACTGGCACCATGTGCCATGAGACCACAGGGACACAGAAACCTGTATACCTGGTTAATAATGATACATTACAAATTAGTAATGTTTCATGTTAGTAAGCAAAATGCTTCTTAATTTTAAGTAACCTGATACTTTGCATATTTGTAAATTACCAAAAATGGTTTTTAATATTATTGCTCAGCACCTTGCTCCTTGCATTTTTAATCAATGCTGTTTTCACCTCAGCCAGATGTTACTTGGCAAGGTGGGTTTGGGTTTCTGGTGGAATGCTGGTATCTGCTGCCTCTCTTGCAATGAGATTTAACATTTTGTACTCTCTAGCTGACACTTGCTGAACTTTCTGTATCACTGTGCAGTATAGTCATGTACTCAACAGGCATGTGACAGCCCTGGCAAAGAACTATGTTATATAAATAAAAAACTGCTGAGTTGACATATTTGGTCTCTGATGCCTTTGTAGAAAAACACTCAACATTTTGGTTGGCTTTCCAGGGAAGTCAGAGAAATTATCCTTCCTTCCTGGGGTTCTTCTGCCAGGCTTTGATCTCTGTGTGCAGTCTGAGGGCTGGTTATTGACAGGCTGTTAATCGATGCAGGGAGACCAAAACATCCATGTGCTGTGGCAGATAAGGGCATGTGCAGTGTGTGCTGTTTATTTGGCTTTGCTCAGTGCCTGGGGCAGGCCCTGGCAGGGCAGGGGTCACAACCAGCAGGACAGGCTCTCACTCAGAACCACAGTGTGGATGTCTCAGGCGCTAAAGCACAGCACACTCCTGGCAGTTTGGGAATCAGGGTGTACTGTGTTTGGCTTTAAGGGGCAATTCAGCAGTACAGCCTGGAAATAAACACATTTTATCCAGTTACAGCACATCTATATGGGATAAGTGAATGGTAACATGTCCAGATTTTGCTCTGAAGATCTGTAATGGACTGGGAGTGCAGCAGGAATATCATTGCTCACATTGTGGTGCAAGGATCTTCCCCTCCCACCTGCTCCACTGCAGCACAGCACGTTCTTATCTCGCTGGTTAAATAACTTTATGGTCTGTATTGAAACTTGTGCTCTTCATTTACCACAGGGCAGTGACTCCCTAGTTAATGACAAGCCAGGGAAGCAAGTGCTCCCAGAGACCAGCTGCATTTCAAAACCTGCAGCCTCACAGGCTGAAGTCTTTATTGACTGTGGGAGAGGAAGCCTCTGGGGACATCCCTGCAGTGACAGAGCTCACGTGGCTCTGGGTGTGTGTGGTGGGAGGGGATGGAGTGGTGTGTCAGGGATCTGAGCACACCTTTAACCACGTGAGGAGTTTGCTGTTGTCCACAATGGGATCTGGAGTTGAAAAGTGCTGCAGGATTTTGAGGCTGGTGTTCCTGTGAAAGACAATAGGTAATTGTAGTTTTACAGGATGTGTACAGGGGGTGTTTGGTTTTGTGTCTCTCAAAGCTGCACTGAGACACATTTAAAAGAATCAGTGCAGAGGTTCATTATCACAAGCAGGAGAGGAAGAGCTGGAGCTGACTTTGGTTGTGATGTTTCTGTTGCAGTGACAGTCCTGGGGGCGCACAGAGTGGTTTGGGAGAGTCAGGCCCTGGCACAGATCTGGTCAAAGTTATTCCCTCAGCTCGCTGTGTGTGCTGCTGGGGCAGCCAGCAACACTCCCACTGCTGTGCTCTGAATTCTCTCCATTCACACCAAGTTCTGTGCCCCCATTTCCCAAGCTCTCTGGTGCCTGAGATTTGGGATATGGGAATGCTGATTGGAACTGTTGCTGCTGCCCTTTTTTTCCCCCACACAATCCTCAGCGCCAGGAATGGTGGGGCTGCCTGCCTGCACACTTTGCCAACCCTGCTGGGGCTAGTAAGGTGAGCTTTTTGGGGTGCATCCTTTGGCTCAGCATTTCCTGTGGCTTGGGGGTAGAGCCTGCTATGACTGCCGGGTGTTTGCTTTGAGTTTTTGGGTGAGCCAAACTGGGTCAGGTGTGTGTGTCAGCTCACTGGGCTGTTGGAGGGAAGGAGGTCACACATGGACGGGCCTCTTGAAGGTTTCCTGTGCTCAGGGGCTTCCCAGCCCTCATCCTGTCAGCTGTGTGCCACTGAAGCCTCGTGCTGAGCTTCAGGAGAGGCTGGTTCCTCTGTGCAGGCCAGCCTGCTCTCCAGGGCTTGCTCACCTCCCCTTGCTCCCTGAACTTCTCTTTGAACTCAGCTGGTTCTTCCCAGGGGGGGTTTCCAGGCTGTGGCTAGCTCAGTTCCAGCACTTACAAGCATTTTCAGAGGCAGGAATAGGAAAGGTTCCTGGGCAGGCTCTGGGAAAGGGGATGGGGTGTGTGCACCATCACAGGGTGTGGTGATGTGTGTGCTGAACATGGGAGCAGATCCAGCAGCAACCCCGTGTCCCCCCAGTGCTGAGGCTCCTCTCCCATAAAGAGGAATGGATGTACCGAGCACGGCAGCAGCTCTGCAGCCTGCATGCCAAACTGCTGCTGCAGCACAGCCTCCCTGGGAGCAGGAATCGAGTACCTGCAAAGTCAGTGCTGCATCCAAGAGAAGGGAAAGGTGCTGGGGAGGGGCTGGGTGCTGCCCCAGGGCAGTGGGGGTGGTCTGGGGTGGTGATGGTGGTGCAGCACTTGCTCTCCAGCCACCACGTGCTTTTGGCTCTCACAAAGGGCCCTGAATATCCCCATGCTCCCCACGGCCAGGGGCTGCCCCCAGAAGCCAAAGCCCTGTCTGGGGCAGCAGCAACCTGCTCAATGCTCCTGACAAAGCTGCTGAGGTTCCTGGCCAGGGCTGGGGAGCAATGTTGCACAAGTGTGTTGGAGTAAACACAGCCTCAGGTTAAGCAATAGGTCAGGAGGCTTTGGCTGGGGAAAGGTTTCCGTGGCCTGTGTGGTGTCTCTTGCCTTGCTGCAGGTGCAAGGTGAGGGGCTGCTGCAGTGGGGGGTGCAGAACTGGTGACTGGGAATTTCCAGCCAAGGATTTGTCACCATTGGAGAGGTGAGTGGTGGCTGCAGCAGGGACAGGACCTTGTCACATCACTGCCTGCAGCTCCCATGGTCTCAGCATGGATGCTGCTGTGATTCCTGAGATGGGGGGGCAGCTCGGGGCTGGGATTTCACTGCAGCAGGGTTCCCAGAGCAGCTCATTTGCACGACCTGGTTTACTTTGGTATTTCTGAGCAGCAGGGCCCCAGCACAGTGGGGCCGGGTGGGTGCAGGGTGAGTCAGGCCGCTGTTATTCACATTGCATCAGTTCCCTGCATGTGGGAGCTGCACGGGCACGTTGGGAGCTCAAATCCTGCCTCCTGCTGCTGGAGCCTGGCCCCAGCCCCTGCTGCAGCTGGGTGATGGTCCCTGCTCTGCTTCAGCGACAGCTCCTCCTGTCCCCCTCCCCAAAGGGCTGGGGGCTGCTGCAGGGCTCTGGTGCAGCTGTCCCAGCTCTGCTGGGGAAAGACCAGGCACACACAACCGATGGAGAGCGGCTGCCTGTATTGAACACGGCCCCCCCGGGCACCGGGCAGCCCCTCAGCCCTGCTCCCTGCGGGGCTGCTGCCCCCGGGCCCAGTGAGGGCCACCAGCCATGCCTGGGGAGCCGGGTGCCCCTGACCCCTGCCTCAAGGAGCTGGCCCAGGGCTGCACGTGTGCAGGAGCAGCTGATGGAGAGGTCAGTGGGTGAGTTTTGCAATCCAGTGCAAGGTGACCGAAGCCAGCGCTGACCAGACTCCTTGTTCCTGGAGCCTCCCAACAGGCAGCAGAGCAGGAGGATGCTCCTCTGGCTTCACCAGAGCCAGCCCCTGTGTGGCACAGCCAGCCCAGGGGCAGCCCTGGGCAGGGAGGGCTGTGACGTGTCCTGGGGCAGACTCAGGCCAGTGGCTTGTCCTGACCTGCCTCCAGCTGGTTCCTGCTCCTGGGAAATGGCTCCAGTTCTGCTGGATCAGGCCGGGCCCAGCCAGCACCAGGGGGTGGAGGCACATACAGGGATACAGCTGGGACTGCACCAGCCTGGCCTGTGTCCTGCAGGGCCTGGGCAGAGAGAAATGTGTGGATCCTTCCTGGTTTGCCGAGGCCCTGCTCACACCTTCACTCACATTTTCTGCCTGTCAGGCTGGATGGAGCCCCGTGGTTGCTGAGGTGCCTCCATCCACTGGCGTCCTGGAAAAGAGCAGAGGAGAGGGGGAACACCAGTGAGAGCACCCAGCCAGGCTCGTGGTGGGAACAGATACAGAGAAGTGGGAGCCTTTCCCAGCACCTACCTCCCTGGGCTGCCCAGTGCCACCCAGTGCCCGGGTGGGAGCAGATAGATTCTCATATTATTATCCCATATTGCCCATTAGCAGGGGTCAGTACGTTGCTCCATCCCCAGCTCTGGTGGCTTGTCCCTCCTCCCCAGCAATTCCCCGCTCCTACCTTCTGGGCTCTCTCCCTCACTCCCACTGGCACTTTGGTCCTCTGCTTCCCCCAGCAGCTCGGGGCTGTCACCACTGTTCCAGCGCCACGGCAGCTCCTGCAGCTGGAGCAGGGTGTGAGGGTCTGGGGTGTCCGAGGGGGCTGTAGGGGCTGGGGCCCCCCGGGACTCACCCGTTGGCGCAGGCTTTGCTGTTCTCTCAGCAGCTCCAGGAACCGGCTGCTCCACAGAAGCTTCTCAGCCCCCAGCTCGGTGCAGAGGAAGCGAACATCGGCCTCCAGAGCCTCCAGCCTCCCCAGCACGGCCTCGCTGGCATCGCCACGCCGCCGCTGCCCCAGCCCTGCCCTGGCACCACAGCTCAGCTCCTGCCAACCCCTGTGGCGCCTGCCAGCCCCAGGGACACCCCTGGGCAAGGGACCCACCTGTCTGTGCAGGCTCCCATGCAGAGTCTGAGTCCACATCCTCCTCCTCACTCCCCTCTAGTCTAAGCTGCAGGGCTGTGCCGAGCTGGAAGCCAACACGGACAGTGGGGACTCACAGGTCCATGGGCAGCTGAGCCCAGGTGGCCCCTGGCACCAGCCCTGTCTGGGGAACCCCCCTCGTGCCAGCCAGGCCGTGTCACCGCGCTCAGCTGTGTCCCAGAGCTGGGGGAGTTACCTCCTCGGTGACCTGGAAAGCGCCATCCCAGCAGCTCTTGTAGCACATCAGCAGCACCTGGGGGAGAGGACGGCTCACACCTCCCCTGGAGCGGTGTCCCCGCGTCCCCAGGGCTCGTGGTGGGCACAGCCACACAGCGCCCTGAGCCAAGAAGCGGCCCCCGCGCCGAAGGTCCCATTCCCGCAGCCGGGTGTGGTGAGGACGCGCTCCCCTGCCCTGCAGCCGCACAGCTGCGACAAACCCCTGCCCCAGCGACAAATCCCTGTCCCTGGGGCAGCGATTGCACCCCGGCAGGACCAGCGGGGCAGCAATTACACCCCTGCAGCACCCCTTCCCCTGCAGAGCAGCGATTGCACTCCGGCAGCATCCCTGCACCAGCGGAGCAGCAATTGCACCTCGGCAGCGCCCCTGCCCAGCCACAGTCCCTGTCCTGTCCCAGCCCCTGCTCCAGCCCCTGTCCCTGCCCCTGCCCGTGTCCTTGCCCCTGCTCCAGCCCCTGTCCCTGCCCCTGCCCGTGTCCTTGCCCCTGCTCCAGCCCCATCCCCTGCCCCTGCTCCAGCCCCTGCTCCAGCCCCTTTGCCAGCCCGTCCCTGCCCC
>JAWWMU010000080.1:3051020-3067176 GCA_035048155.1 Cinnycerthia olivascens | reverse complement strand
CGCCATGGTGACGGGGCCGCGGCCGCCATGGCGGCGCCGCCGGAGTCGCTGCTGCGGTACTGCCCGCCCGTGCTTGTGTCCCGGCGAGGAGACAGGGCTGCCGCGGGGGTGAGCGGGGACGGGGGCACGCAGGGGACACCGCGCTCCGCCGGGGGAGAGCGGCGCCGCGGTCCCCTGCCCGCTCCTAGGGCGCTGTCCTCCGCTGTTCTCGCAGGGTCAGCCGCCGAAGGGGCCTCCCCCGCGAACCCCCGCCAGCATCCCCTCCACGCAGCATCCGCAGGAGCTCCTGAACGCCATCCTGCCGCCGCGGTGAGCGGGGCCGGGCCGGGGCCGCTCCGGTAACTTAAGTTACCGGTGACTCCGGTAACCCCCGGTGCTTCTCCGCAGGGAGTGGGAGGAGGCGCAGAAGCTGTGGGTGCAGGAGGTGTCCACCGCGCCCAGCACCCGCCGGGACGTCGTGCACCTGCAGGAACAGCTGGACCGGCAGCTGCAGCAGCGGCAGGCGCGGGAGACCGGGTTGTGCCCCGTGCGCCGGGAGCTGTACACGCAGTGCTTCGGTCAGTGCCCGCCCTGCTCCTGTGAGCACCCGGCTCACACGCCAAGGACGGGCTGCGCGTGAAAAACAGCTTCAAACACCCTCAGTTAGCCTCGTAGTTGCACCTAAACCGAGTTTATTTAAAGTAGCTTAAAGCCGTGTATGTCCTACACACTCTAATGATCAGTGCTGGCCTCCCAAAGGCGAGGGGTGGAGAGCAGGATCCTCCGAAGGCTCCCCCATCGCTGCAACAAGTCATGACACGTTTTTAAGTGTTTGCTGTTACAGCTTTAGGGGGTCGGCATCACTGGGTGTACCTGAAGGGCTGCACCACCACTGTGCTGCACTTGATGCTACGGCTGCAATGTAACAAAACAAATCCATTATTAGTGTCCCTAGTACAGGTCATATCCTAAATGTGGGCCCATTTACCCAAAAGGCCCGCATTTACCTTTCCAGGACCCTCTTTATTCCCTCAGAACCCTCTTTTACCCTTCCAGGACTTCATTTATTCTCTGAAAACCCATGTTTATCCTTCTAGAACTCTATTTTAACACCAAGGTGTAGCAGGGACAGTCATTACCTGTTATTACCTGTGAGGAGCAGTCGTGGCCCCGTGGCACAAAGGCACTGCAGCCTCTGTTCTCCCGTGCAGACAAATCCATCATTACTGTGTCTAGTACATGTCATATCCTAAATGTGGGCCCGTTTAACCAAAAGGCCCCCATTTACCTTTCCAGGACCCTCTTTACCCCTCCCGATCCCTGTTTTAACACCGAGGTGTAGCAGGGACAGTCATTACCTGTTATTACCTGTGAGGAGCAGCCGTGGCCCCGTGCCAGGGGGCACTGCAGCCTCTGTTCTCCCGTGCAGACAAATCCATTATTAATGTTTCCAGTACATGTCATATCCTAAATGTGGGCCCATTTACCTTTCCAGGACCCTCTTTACCCCTCCCGATCCCTGTTTTAACACCGAGGTGTAGCAGGGACAGTCATTACCTGTTATTACCTGTTATTACCTGTGAGGAGCAGCCGTGCCCCGTGCCAGGGGGCACTGCAGCCTCTGTTTTCCTGTGCAGACGAGCTGATCCGGCAGACCACGGTGAGCTGTGCCGAGCGGGGGCTGCTGCTGCTGCGGGTGCGGGACGAGCTGCAGCTGACCCTGGCTGCCTACCAGGGGCTGTACGAGAGCAGCGTGGCCTTTGGGGTGCGCAAGGCGCTGCAGGCTGAGCAGGGCAAAGCCCACTTGGAGAAAAGGGTGAGTGGGGCCCTTCCCCTCCCCCGTGACAGAGCTCTCTGCCTGTGGAAATCGCAAATTTTGCGTCCTTAAAGTTGGTTCCGTTTCCACGGGATGGCAGCAAAGACCGTCAAAATACTCAGCTGGTTGTGCTCGGGTTTATCTGTGCTGCTGAAGTTTGTTCTACAGCTTCAAACACTGCAGCACACACCACTTTGTCCTGATGGCTCCTTAAGTTTTAGCTCTCATATTTTTCAGATTCTGTACTGTATTAGTAAATAACTCTGAACTTTATTGTGTTAGCAAGTTCTCCTCACAGTTCAGTCAGACAAAATAACCCTTTTCCAGCCTGAGAGCCAAGGACATCGTTGTAGCTTCAGGCCCAAAAAGTGCAAACAGCAGTGAATTGAGGAGAGCAATCTGGGAGGATGGGAATTCATAACCTGGAGCTGTAATTGGACAATTAACCCCAATATGGAAATGGACCAAAACTTATAAAAGGGTGAAAACTCGTGACTGGGTGTCCATCTTGGGTGTAGCCCTGGCCAGGCTCTTCCACTGCCCAAGGTGCGTCCTCTGAAGGCCTTTTCAATAAATCCCTACTTTATTCCTTTAACTCTGCCTAGCCTCTGTTCTAGGTAGCCTCTTAAGGCATCAGTCCCATCTTAACTGAAAATTGACTATTTGCCAACAAAACTTGAGCCATCTGTACTCTTTTCCAAGATTGCAGAGCTGGAAGAGGAGAAGAAAGAGCTGGAAAAACAAGTGAGTGAAGAGAAAGCGAAATGTGAGGCTATTGAAAGACAAGAAACTGAACGGCGAGAAATAGAAGAGAAGAAACACAGTGAAGAGGTTCTGTTCCTCAAAAGGACAAACCAGCAGCTGAAGGTCAGTAAAAATCCACAATTCCAAATACTAGTGGTAAAATTCTCATTAAAACCATTAAAGTAACACAACACACCATTTAACATTAAATATTACCCAAGAACAATTGTGCAGGGACTGGATAATTATTTGTGCATGTGGCTTTGGGGAGAACAGAGCTTCTGCTCTGTACTTTGTTTTTTAAAAGGAAAAAATCCCACATCTTTTGAGTAAGGAAAGAATGTCACCCTGAACAGCATCAAATTTTTCTGTCTACAGCTAAAAACATTTCCCTTAGAGCAAGCTGCTTTTCCTGCAGATCCTACTTTCTAACTCACATTTTCAGGCTGCCCTGGAATGTTTTAGGACACAAAATCTTAGATCAGATGTGTGTTGCCCCAATCTGCTTCTTCCTTAAGTACCTGTACTTGAGTAGCTGTGTGTTCCACTGCTGTAGGTTATTGTGGTGGCTGCTCCCATCCATCCATCCACTAACTGGCATCAAATTTTCTCAGTAATCACAAAACTTGCTGTTCCCAGCTACTCTTGTCCCAGAGTCAGTTTGTGTTCCAAATGCTAGAGCCAAATACTTAATTTAGCTCACATAGTCCAGCATGAAAAATCAGAGAATTCAGACCACTGTTTCAACAGCTTTTATTTAATTTCCCCCTCGATGCTTCACATTCTAAACCAAGTCTCTCATCATACAGAGCCAAGGCCAGCTCTGTTCTCCTCAGAATGCAACAAGTGTGCATGCCAGGAACGACAAACTAATTTATAAAACACGTAGGAATGGAATTGCTGGGGAACAAACCTGGCCTGGCTCTCCTGGCAACAGTGCAGTGTCCCTCAGCTCCTTGCTGTGGACATCCACCAGAAAATTTAGCCCTTCACAGCACTGAAGGTTTATTTTTTAGGGTAGGGAATCTAATTTGTCTCACTGTCTCGTTTGTTTTTCAGGCCCAACTTGAAAGCCTCATTGCAGCAAAGAATTAATAGTTTTGTTGTCCTCAAGGCAAGGCTCAGAAGAGCTGTCAGAGCAAGAAGCTTGCAATTAGTGACAAAGATTTGTCTTCCTAAAATGATCTTGAGTTTTCACTTACCAGTAACAGCAGGCAGTGTAACTGTGTTCTCTCTTTCTCTCTTGAAGAGTTGAAATTCAAGAGCTTCATTAATTACTGCTCCCTCCTTCAGAGCCATCTCAACAGTCAGCTCTTTGAACAGTGAACTTGTCTGGGACTTGCGTGCTAATGACCTTCAAAGCAATAACTAATAAACATTTTTAAATGCAAACATCTCTCTGACATTACTAATTTGAAAGTCTTGTAGAAGATTCAGAAACAACATAAAAGTGCCTACAAGGAAAGTAAGTCAAGAAAGAAATGGCAGCTCTCTCTTGGACAGGTGCCTTAGGGGCGTTTCCCTGAGTACCTGGAAGTTGGTGTCTCATGGAAATCCTTTGTCAGAACCAGCAGCAGTAACTGAGCACAGGCAACACCAAAGCTCTGGGTGTGATTGTTTCTAGTGAAATGAAGGGGCACAATGGCAGTCACAGATTCACTTCTCAATGGAAGCAAATGAAATCCCTGCTTGAGGTACCTCTGTGAGTAGCTGGTTCCACAGCAAGTGAACAAGAGAAAGAGAATTCCCTGCAGTCATGTGAAAAACCCCATAAAGCCAGTTCCAGAAAAAACCCACCCAAACCCCACCACTGAGCAACACTGGAATAGCTGTTTGGCTGCTGGGACGGCGATGTGGAAATACCATCAGCTCCAACTGCACAAAGAACTTTCAGATGATGCAGAAACAAAGAGAGAGATGCTGCTCCTGGGGCCAGGACAGACCGGTCACACTGGGCTTTGAACAGGAACCACAAGTTTTATAGTAAAAAAAGCCACTGCATACTAGAGCTGTTTTATGTAAAATTTAATAGAATAAGCAGCTATTGCTTATGTTTGTATTTTTTGTGCTTTGATCTTTGTCCCTCCAAGCCAGTTTTTTTCTTGTTCTTATTCTTATTTTTCACGTTGTGAGTTTCATAATACCGGACTCCGACTTTCTTGGAGCGCTGCTGCCTCTCGGCTCGTCTCCTCTGCAAACACAAAACACATTAGCAAATCCCCAGCATCCAGAGCCTCAGTGTCTGCAGCTCTCCAATGGTGTTCCCTTTGCATTCCACACACGTTAAGTAAAATAAATAATTTCAAACAAAATGTTACTGATGTGATTCTATACGGAACCCCCCCCCCTGCTCTTAGTGGAGTAAGCTCCACTTTAGTTTTTACAGAAGATGCAGTCTGGTGTGCATAGTCAGGTAAGAGGGGGGTGACAGAAGTTGTCACAGAACATTCATAACAGAATTCAGTTTTCATTCCCCTTCTGTTCATGCCCAAAGTCTCAAAGCTCTTTAGTTGCAACAGGCTCTTTAGTGATTTCAGCAAGGATAAAAAAGCCAGCTTATTTCCCTGCTCAGTTGTATTATAGGAAAGCACACTTACTTCTTTGGATGTGAGTTTCTTGCAAGGCTGTTTACCCAACTGGTCATCATCATCATCACCTTCCTCTTCTTCTTTCCTCTTTCTTTTCTTCTCTGTGCAGCCTGCAAACAGCAGAGATCATGCACTTGGTATCTTCCAGAACACTCATTTGTTTGAAGAAATTCAGGCTGAGGTCACCATCTCAACTCCTTGAGCAACACATTCCCTTGGCTGTATTTAAAAGCTTCTACCAAAACATGAATGTTCCTCACAAGAGGATCATAGCTATTACTGTGAAAACTGCTCTCAAGATGCAGGTTGCTCCAGCCCCGTTTAAATCCAGGAGAATTCCACAGTCCTGTCAGGACAGGGCTCTCCCACATGATTGTGCCTTTACTCAAACTGACTACAACAACCAAAACTGCAGTACAAACCTACAGCCTGAAGTATCTCTGCTTTTTTAACACCCCAAACCCCCTGCACTCCCCCCTGTAACTCCCCAGGGAAGGGGAGCTGCTCTGGCTGCAGCCTGCCCAGAGCCCAGGCTGCTGGAACTCAACACTTGCCTTCACTGTATCCCCTCCAAGAGGGACATGTCCCACCACACAGACAGCTGTTCTACAGGAAGGCTACACCAGGTTAGCAGCAGCCCTTGGGGCAGCTAAAGGGAGATCTGAGTAGTTTTAGGGGAAAAGAATTTCCACGCAGGATCCAGTGGATGCTTCTCCCATTAACGTCTTTTTTTTTCTGGCTCATAAGATTTCCAAATGTAGATTAAGAACATCTACTAATCTTGTTTTACCTCTGTCTTCATTTTCTCTGGGTTCTTCAGCCTTCTGCATGGATTTTGCAAACACTTTGTCACTCAGTCCCTTGGGGATTCTATGGAAGATAAAACCAGCAATAAAAGATTGTTGTTACACAAACAGTGACCACCTCTGAGAAGCCATCAGACAGCAGATCCCAGTCCCCTGTCAGCATCAAAGCCAACCTTTGCACCAGAATATTGCAATACCCTTGCTGGAGTTACTGTACTTGTGCACTATATGAGAGAGAAAATGTAGCACTTAAACCTTGAAATCTCAGTCCTCACAAAGCTGGTGGGTGAGCTTTGCTGAAACTGGGCCTGCTGTATGGGCCATGATTCACTGCACATGCACAAAGACCCAGGCATATCCAACCTTGGTATTACCCAACATCAAGGAGAGATCCAAGGATGCAGTATTGCTGCCCAAAAATACCAAGACAGTGCTAACTCTAATCTACCGTTTTTAAGAGGCAGCTTTCCAAAAGTGAGAATATTTTTAATTTGCTGGTAAATAGCAGTTCTTGGAATAATCTTTCAAAAACAAACTGCTACTTGGCCAGATTTCCAACCTCTTATAGCTAAGCAAGATAAGCTGTGGCAACCTGTGTGTGGCAGCATGGGGGAACTTGTCAAGTAAGTCAGAAATGGAGTTAGAGCTTCATCAACCCTTTTTCCCCCTGCAATGTATTGGACAGATTCAGGTACCTTATTGCTGAGAATCTTTTGGCCTTGGCTTTATCCAAAAATTTTTTGTATTTTGCAATCTTGTCATCCAAAGCTTTAAGAACTCCTTTAGGGCTCTCCTGGGCACCTGGTGCAGCCACCTGCAATTTCTCCTCTCCTGGATCCTGATGTTGCTCATTTTCTTCTTTCTCCTCCTCTTCCTGCTCCTCTTCTCCAGAGGAATCATTGTCTGTGTCATCAAAACCTGGCACATCCACAGGAACCAGGTCATCCTCTGAGAACTGAGGTGCCACGTTAATCCTGCCGAAGTTCTGCCGAACGTGGGACATGAGCTGCCTGATTTCAGTGTTTGTGCTGTTCCCCTCTTCTGCTGGCTCCACACCTGATGCTGCCAACTCGGAGACTTTCTCCTCAGTATTATCTTGGCTGGATGTCACAGATCCTTCCAACACAGGAGGCTGCAAGGAAGAGCAGGATATATTATCCCTGAAGTGTGCCCCACTGTTTCCAGGAACAAGTTCCATTTTCTCTCTTCAGAAAAAGCCTGAGATGACAACATGATTACTGACATTTCTGGTAGTCAGTAATGACTCAGACATCTCTGTAAAGAGCACTGCTACCTGGTCCTCACCAAATTCAGGTGTCACCTGAAGGATCATGCCTGGGCAGAGCCCAGGACATGCACTGCACAAGCCTCATGGTACTCTGGGAAAAGTTACAGTGAATACCATTAGGAAAATCAAATATGTGGGAAGTGGAGGCACAAGCATCACATTCTTACCTGGGGACCTGGCTGACCTGGTTCTGCATTTGGTGGCTTCACAAAGAAAGGGATTCTGCCCCTCTGCCAGTCATTAAGAACCATCTTGCTCACAGTCTGCAGGTCAGGCTCACCACCCTGAGAAAAAACAGGAACAGTTTATGTCCATATTTGCAGGGCACACAGCCCTCCTATGCCCTGTGAGCAACAGACACATTGCCATTTCCCATGTCCAGAACAGACAACACAGTCTTCCAGCAAGAAAGCTGTCACACCTTTAACAATTTTCCAGTCCTAGCAGCAAGTTTCTCAAGGAAGTCCTCTGTATCTGTCCAGGAATCAATTTTGTATGTCTTCCTGATGTACTCAGCTTTGGCTCTTTCCAGCACGGCACCAATATGGTCTTCAGGGTTCTTAATCTTTTCAACTTGGACCTGAAAAAGCACAGCAGAGGATCAACACTCTGAGACCATCACAGTGACAACAAATAAAGCATCCAGCATCCAGTGCAGGCACATACCACTCCCTTCAGCACAATGTCTGTCTCTGAGTCTCCTGATGGATAAACCACCCCGGGGCAGTCGATGAGGAAAATCCGCCGCATCAAGGTGATGTACTGCCACACCTGGAAGAGACCAGCAGCTCCCCATCAGCACCTTCCACACAGCCCTTGGTGAAGTTTTGAAAAGCAGAGTCAGAGAAACAGCCTGAGCCAGCATTTGGATGAGGAGAGGACAGACAGGGAGCAAGGGCAGCTGAGCATTTCCATCACAGCCCTGCAGCACGGCAGAGTGGGAATTTGGGAATGCAGTGCCTCAGAGCAGGGACAGTCCATCAGCCCCTCCTCAGGGTCACACAATCTGTGCAGGGTCACACAACCTGACAAGGTCATTAGGCTGATTTCACACAAATTCTGCCCACAGTGGTATCTCTAACACAGGGATGTTCCTACCTTTGTTTCCCCTGCAATGGGGGCCACGCTGCAGACCTTCTTGGACCGTAGGGTATTGATCACTGAGCTCTTGCCAACGTTGGGGTAACCAATGAATCCCACACTGATCTGCTTCTTGTCAGAGTGCAACTGGTGGGAAATAACACATCCTTTTACATCGTGGAGTGAGGGACAGAATTACCACTGCAGTCCTGAACCCCAAATGCTAACAAAGGAAAAGACCACACCAAGTAACCCCCCAAAACCAACCAGAGTTCCCCAAAATTGTTTTGTACCTTTCCAAACTGCCTTAGGAGCTGTATGAAAGCACCTTTGCCAAATGGGTTTGTGAGGCTGGCATGGAAAGCAAGTGTTGGATACTCCTGGGAAAGTACAGCAACCCAGCGTTTCTGCAGAGGCAAAGGGGACTGGGTTAGAGACCCAGGGCTGGACAGAGACACTCTGTGCTCAGAAAGGAGGACACAGCATCTGCACTGGGCTCACAACTGCAACAGGTCATGAACATTGCTAGGAAAGAACCTTTGAAGCACTTCCCCAACCCAACAGCTAAAAGCTCTGAGTATTGTTTGTATAAAAGACAAACAATTTCCCAAAAACGCCTTCACTGCTAGCTAAAACTCATTAGTTTAATGACATAAAGCAAACCAGCTGGGGTGGATATGGATCCTAGGCAGACTAACATTTAGCACACTCTGGAGACAACAGCTGAACTGTTAAATCCAGACAGAGGAAGTAGGGAATTTGTGGCTGGTGTGTGTTGCTCAACTTGGCCAAATTTGGCCAGATTTACACGGTAATTGTTACTTTTACTGCAGGCAAGCAGAGAGCTCCCAGCACCCCAGCTGCAGTATGGCCTTCCAGAGCAGCATGGGGACTGGCACAGAGCTACAGCACAGCCACGACAGGAACAAAGAAGATCCACAGAATAACAGGCAGGACTGTGCTTACAGTGGCCCAGGTAGGAACGAGATCACATTTGTTCAGGACAAAAATGAGATGTTTCCAGTGCTTCTCCTTTTTAAGGTAGGATTCCACATGAGGGGAGCGAGTGCCTATGGGATCCCGGGCATCCAGAACTTGAACAACAACATCTGATGAGTCAATCACCTGAAAAACAAAACAAAAAAAAATCCCACAGAAGTAAAGGATTTTGCAGAAAGCAAGACATTTGTACCTCCCAAATGGAAACTAGTCATATTTCAAACAACATCATTGATTTAAAAACCTTGTATCCTTCACAAACTGCTACTTCCCCACAGACTGGTGAAGTTCAGACTAACATCCACTGATATTCTACTCTCTCCTGTCCTAAATCCCCTCCAAGTTCAGCCTGGACAACTGAACAACTTTCACTTGTTCTTATGCACCAGGGAAAGAAAACACTACATCCAAATGGGAAAACTGAAGTGCTGCAGCACATAAACCCCAGCATTCCTCATCCATTCAGCAACAACTCCCTTCCACCATTTCATAATGGATCAGGGTATAAAGGATGTTTTCTGGACCAATATGGAACACACAACCAAGCAGGAACCTGCTGTTCGTCCACGAAGCAACTACAGCAGGGAGCTGTCATTTTACGACTCACTTCCAGCCAAGTGAATTTGTTTCACAGCTTTTTCCTGCAGTTTTGGCAGCCTCTCACTGAAATCTGTTTTGCTCAACCATTCCCAGTGCTTTTAGATCCAAATGAAAAGGTTTTAAGCTACATTCAGAAATTCAAAGCAAAAAAGTCAAGCAATTTCACACCTAAGAGTCACTGAGAGCACACAAATTGCTCACACCACCCCAACTCACTCAGTCTCCATTTCTCTGTCAGCCATGGTGGCTCATGGAGAATTGAGGGTCAGAGCTCTCCCAAGACAACCCCATCAACATGCCAGATGTTTTCAGCCTAAAGAAGCTTAAGGGAACATGACTCTTTTACTTGTGATGACCCAGAAATCCAATAGAAATTTACACCTTCACTCTGCCAGTCCTCTTCTAAATCCTGTATTTTAAGAATGTAGGGCAAGAGCTCAAGGCAGAGATTTGGAAATTAAAACCTACTCTTTTTTAGTTTGTCCCATTGTTGCTGTACAGGATTTCAATGCAGGGCTGAAGCCCCTAACTGTGTAAATGCAGATGTGACTGCAAATTCCAAGTGCCATTTACCTTGTAGAGCTCACCCCAGATTCTTTTGGACTGTCCTTTCTTAAAGATTTCCTCTTGTGCTTCATCCCTAGAAGACATCACCAGAATCATCAGCGACCACAGATACAGGATCAGGATCTTCTCTTCTCTTAAGCCATTTACAGACAAAAGAGGGGACAAAGCCCAAGTGACAGCTGGTATTTAGCCAAAATCCCAAATTCAGCTTATCTCCTTTTCCTTTCTCCTCACACAGTAACAGCTTTGATGGAGGTGCCAGATACCTCTTTAAAAACAAGGCTGGCCTTTCATACATGCAAACAATGAATCATTTTTCCTTTCCAAGTCACCTTACACCAGTGTCCTCTGTCACCAGGTCTCGGTCCTTGCCCTGGTCGTAGGACTCTGACGAGGCCTCAGCATTCTCCACCAGAGACTGCACATCACTTGCAGAAAGAGTTGGTCTTTTCCTTTGTGATTTGGGGCCAAACGTTGTTTCAAAAGTTTCTGTGTCAAGAATGTGAACTCTGGAGGTCTGAGGAAAAACAGGTTGGTAAAAAACAACAACCCCAAGCACAGTTTTTTCCCATTTCTGGTGGCACACAGGGGAAGGAGCCCCAAGTTCAACACAGCCCTGGCAGCCTGTAACAAGTGACAGGCACTTCCCTAATGATGTTTGAGTTTTCCAGCTCAAGCTTTGAGAAACACAAGAGTGGATACTTAATAAGCAACAAAACATTGGCACTTGCCAATGAACCATGCTTCAGTTCTTCCACCATAAATGGTGTCAAGTTCAATTACAACCACCGTGACGAAAACTGAGCTGCTATCTTTGATCGAGCACAAATCTCACCAAATTCTCAGATTTTTGTCAGGGGTAATTACAATCAAAACGGTAGATTTTAAAGCTTGCAATGAAAGCCAGCTTGTTTTGGAACAGCAAACAATCCATTGCTGAAAGCAGCAATTTGTTTTTGTAATGCATGCTTTAACAGAACTTTTCCCCTAATTTAAATAACATTCTTGTGACATGAACTTAGAAAGTTTCCATATGACAAAATAGCTACCAATAGTCCAAAATAATGGTTCAGACACCATGAAAAAAACCTGGTAATAACTAAACTTGATGTACTAGAAATGAAGGCTGAATGAACAAGAATTTCTGATACAGGATAAAACACACGTGTTCGAGTTCAAATTCACCACGTGAGTGTCTGCAGGGTGAAGCAGCCTCAAGAAAGGCCCTGGAGCTGTTAGAGGCATTAGAACATCAGCTGGAACACTAACCTAATCAGAAATCAGATCATAATATCATAACCTATCATAGAATCACAGAAGGCTTTGGGCTGGAAGGGCCCTAAAAGCTCATCCAGCACCATCCCCTGCCCTGGGCAGGGGACACCTTCCACTACCCCAGGTTGCTCCAACCCCTGCTCAACCTGGCCTTGGACACTTCCAAGAATGGAGCAGCCACAGCTTCTCTGGACAGCCTGTGCCAGGGCCTCCCCACCCACACAGGGAAGAATTTTTGGGGTAATTTCCTATCGGGAAATGAGAATTTTTATTAAATGATGTATCCTTCTTTGCCCTCACACTTGATGCCTGCAGTGACAGGGAATCAGAACCATCCTTCCCCAAGGAATCCACTACATCTGCCCCTCCCAAGGCTTCCAGAACCCAGACTGAGCAGAGACAGCACAACTGTCCACAGGTAAATCACCATGTGCACAGCGAGTGACACCCACGTGTGGCTTGATCCTGTCGTAGAACAGGGACATGGGCAGCTTCTTCTGCTTCATGATCACCCTGTAAGGATCCTTCATCACAGTCTCCATCTCCTCCTGGAATTTCTGCAGGGATGATTGCTTGATCACACGAGTATTTCCTGAAATAAAAAACAAAAATTGCACCTGGCCATTCCTGATTGTAACTGCTCCAACTGGGGACATTGATAAAACATGAACTTTCCAACTGGGGACATTAATAAAACATGAACTTTCCATCTAGGAACAAAACTACCAGTTGACAAACTCAAAGGGTTTTATTTGGCACCAAGCCCAAATAGGCAGCCAATCCCTTTCTTTCTCATCATTCAAAGGAAATTTTAAAAGTATCTCCAGGACACTTAACAGCCATACACATGGGCAAACCATGGGGAGTGGCCACAGGAGCCAAAATAACCACCCTTAGAGGAGTGTGTGGAAAGCAAACCCCTAAAGCACAGGTACAGGCAAGGGGTTACAACGATGCCCGAGGATTTTAGCTTTTATATTTTCATCTATTCGTAATCCTGCAATTCTTTAGTGCATAACTCTAAACTCCACATTCAGCGTGAGCTGCTGCTCTCCCATTTTGCTCAGACACAACAATTCCTCTCCAGGCCTGGCAATCAGGGACACCTCACTGCCTCAGGCCCTGAGAGATGCAAACAAAAGTGAGTTGGGGGGAGCAAACTTGGGGTAAATGACTTCATGACCTGAAGGTGTAACTGGGAGATTAACCCCCAATATGCAAATGACCCAAAGTTATAAAAGTGTGAAAACCCGTGCCCCATCTTCCATTTTGGGTGTAGTCCCTGAAGGCCCTTCAATACATAGAAGTGCTTTTTTATTCCCTTAATTTTGTTTGGCCTCTGTTTTCAGGTAGCCCCACAAGGCATCAACAACAGCAGGGGTCCCTCACCTTCCCTTTCAGCACCTGTCCCACACAGCTCTCACAACACCATTCTGAAACAAACACCCTTCAACGCACAAAGTTCAACAGTCCTGAACCTTGCTGAGTCTGGAAGTTGGACAAAACTCACCAAACCATTTAATATTTGGCTCCACTCTTGCAACCGTGCCTGGTGCCACAGTAGATTGAAACTGCAGAGGTTTGATCAATTTGCCATGTTTGTTCCTAAGGGACAAAGGAAGACACATCAGTGCACAGGGGCAGCCCTGACCCCTCCAGCCCTTGTGTGTGCCAGGCCAGAGGTCAAATGCAGAGAGACCCTTCACCTCCAGCTGGTGCTGCTGTGGGTCAGTGACTCCAACCCTGAGGGGCAGCAATGGCAGTCACAGCCCTTGGTCTCACTCCAGCCTGGCCAGCCCCTCCCTGCAGCTGCTTGTGTTAATGCTTAGGTTTTAGCTTTTATATTTTTTAGATCCTGTGTTGTTTTAGTGGGTAGCTTTAGGTTTCATATTCAGTGCTGCTGAGTTCTCTTCACAGATCAGGGAGACAAAACAATTCCTTCTCCAGCTCGATACCAAGGACAACTTTCAGGCCCAAGAATGAAAACAGTGGTGAACTGAGAAGAACAAACAAGGAGGATGGAGCTTCATAACATGAGGCTGTAATTGGACAATTGATTCTAATATGCTGATGGACCAGAACTTATAAAAGTGCGGGACTGTCCTGGTTTAGGTTTAGTCCTCGTGATCTACGGGCCATTTTGTGAGCATTTTGGAGCATCTTAGGTGTCCAGCTGGATTCTTGTGCTGCCCAGGTGTGCCCAGTGAGGCTTTTTAATAAATATCTACCTTTTCCTCTTGCTCTGTCTGGTCTCTGTTCCAGGTCAGCCTCCAGAAGGCAACAGTTCCAGACAGCAAAGGGCTCATGGGGCTGCAAAAGCCATCGAGGACCATTTTCTAGCAAATCCCACTCTCATAAAGTCTTTTAACCAGTTCTGCCCACCAGGATTCACAAAATAAGACCTGGTCTGAATTCAGCAATATTTCAAAATTCTTCCTCCCTCTCTGCTCTCCAAACAGCAGGAAGTTTGGCAAAAGAAACCAAACATGCTGACGTGAGACAGAAATCTCAGCACTGCCATGGCACAGACACAGTGGGTGCTGCTCCCTGCCAAGGATCCCTGGGTGGGGCACAGAGGGGAACAGGGGAGGTGCTGAGGCTCCTTAGCTATTTTTGGGGGAGCTTTTGAGCTATGCTGCTGTGGGAAATTCGGGAATTCTGTATGTTTGGGATCTCATAACCCTCCAGAGATGCACCAAGAGTTTCCCAGCTGTATCCCTGCTGCTTCGCTGAGCTGCCGAGAGCTCGGCATGAGGCTCGGGCCCCGGCTCCCGGCGCTACCGAGCACGGGACGGAGCGGCGCCGTGCCCGTACCGAGGCGTGCAGGTACCGGGAACGCAGCCGGACCATGACCCGGCTCCCCCGCGGGCCGGGCTGCGCTCACCTGCGCTCCTTCTGCCGGTACATGTTGAGGCGCCGGATGGTCGCTCGGTCCCGCATGTTGTTCCCTCCCTCGCCCCCTACGCGATCTGCGGAGACAAGAGAACATCAGCCTCGGTCCGATCCGGTCCGGCCCGGTCCATCCCGCCCGCGGTCCCGCCCGTACCGGGGTTGGTGCTGGCGCGGGAGGGATTGATGGAGCAGCGGCCTTTGTACCGCGGCTTCACCATGGTGCCGGTAGCGGTGGCTGTGCCGGTAGCAGTGCCGGTGCCGGTTCTGGTGTCGGTAGCGGTGCCGGTAGCGGTGGTGGTGCTGGTTCCGGTTCTGTTGGCTGTGCTGGTAGCGGTGCCGGTTCTGGTGCTGGTAGCGGTGGCTGTGCCGGTGCCGGTAGCGGTGGCTGTGCCGGTGCCGGTTCTGGTGCCGGTAGCACTGCCGGTACCGGTGCCGGTTCTGGTGCCGGTAGCGGTGGCTGTGCCGGTGCCGGTTCTGGTGCCGGTAGCGGTGGCTGTGCCTGTAGCGGTGCTGGTTCTGGTGCCGGTACCGGTGCTGGTTCTGGTGCCGGTAGCGGTGCCGGTTCTGGTGCCGGAGCTCTCGGGACACACCGGGGACACGCGCGCGGCACTTCCGGCGCACGGCAGCGTGTGACGCACTTCCGGGAGCCGCCGCGCGTTGGCGCAGGCGCAGGCGGCATCACCGGGCCCGGTTGCCACGGCAACGTTCGGGCCTCACCGGGGCTCCCAGGCCATTCGTGTCCCCCCGTGTCCCCCCGCGTTTCCCCGCGTCCCCCCCGTGCCCCTGGGCTCCGTGTGCCCGCCCCGGAGCGCTGCGGTCTGGCCAGGCCCGGCCCGGGGCCGCGGGGTGGTTCGAAGGCCCGGTGGGGGCGCTGGCACGGGAGCCCCCATTGTTTGGGAAATGGTGTTTGTTCACAGGAACGTAATGGAAATAGTGCGGGAGAGCGGCAGGAACGCTGCCTGCCTCTCGCTGATGGATGAGGGCTGCCGGAGGGACACTGGGGCTGCTGGAGGGACACCGGGGCTGCCAGAGAAACACTGGGATTACCGGTGGGACTCGGGGTGCCGGTGGGACACTGGGGCTGCTGGAGGGACACTGGGGCTGCCCCTGGGACACTGACTTAACCAGAGGGACACTGGGGGTGCTGGAGGGACGCGGGGGTGGCCAGAGGGGCACTGGGGCGGCCAGAGGGGCACTGGGACAGCTAGTAGGACACTGGGGCTGCTGGAGAGACACTGGGGCAGACAGAGGGGCACTGGGGCTACTGGAGGCACATTGGGACAGCCAGAGGGACCCTGGGACAGTCGGTGGGATACTGGGGCTGCTCATGGGATACTGAGTCAACCAGAGGGGCACTGGGGCAGCCAGACAGGTCCTGAGTCAGCCAGAGGGACACTGGAACTGCTGGAGGGACACTGAGTCAACCAGACGGACACTAGGGCAGCCAGAGGGGTACTGAGTCAACCAGAGGGGCACTGGGGCAGCCAGAGGGGTACTGAGTTAACCAGAGGGGCACTGGGGC
>JAWWMU010000080.1:3018983-3040261 GCA_035048155.1 Cinnycerthia olivascens | reverse complement strand
CCAAGAGCTGCCCTGTCCCCTCTCCATGACCCAAGAGCTTGCCTGTCCCCCCACCATGACCCAAGAGCTGCCCTGTCCCCTCTCCATGACCCAAGAGCTGCCCTGTCCCTCCACCATGACCCAAGAGCTGCCCTGTCCCCCCACCATGACCCAAGAACCTGGCAGCCCCCACTGCCTGCCCCAGACCTGTGGGTGTGGGGGCTGCTTCAGCCTTGGGAAGAGACATCGAAGGCAGGGGAGTCCTCAGCCCCCAACTGGCAGGAGGGCTCACTGGTCTGGATTGGGACCCCCTTGGCACTGTGGGCCCTGGCCCCTCCACACAGACAGCCCCGGGGATCCAGCCCCATCCCTCCTGCAGCGCTGGGCCCTGGTGCCAAACTCTGCATCCATGGCAAAGGCATAAACTGGGCCCTGGCTGGAAATTGCCCTTTATAGCATTAGCCATGACGTCAGGTTTTCCTTGTTCTCCCAGGGCTCAGCAGTCCCAGTTTTAATATAAAATCAATTTTATATAATTTAATTTAAGAGAGTTTTAATGTAAAACAGTTCTAACATGAGCTTACGTAAAGGAGGGCAAATGCCTGTGGCTGCTTTTGTGCCAATTCTGCCTGGCTGCCCTGCACGAGCCCCACCAGGGACCCCCTGGGCGTAGCTGACCCCCCCTGTGACCTCAGGGGACACCGCAGCTTGGAGCTGTGGCAGGTCTGGGGACAGGGGCAGTGGGGCTGGGGGATCTCTGTGGGCTCCACAGGCTCTGCCCAACTCCCTGTGTCATCAACACATTCACACCAGCATGACCTTCATGGCACCACGAGAGGAAGTAGAGAAGAAAAGCATTTCATACATACTTCGTCTTTGCCTCTTGCCCTTCACCACTTTGCTGCTGCCTGCTAGATCCATCGAGCTTAGAAAAACCACCACCACAAGCAGTCCAAGCTGCATAGTAACTCTCCAGCGCTGCAGCCCCTCCGTCGTGGGGTGGTTGGGGGAGCGTGCTCCACAGCTGGGGTCTCTGCTGCCGCTAAATCGTCTCGGGTGGGATCAGAGCTGAGAGTCTGTGCACAGAGCCAGGTCTGGGACCATATCCACAAACTACAGCAGCACCAGCGGGCTTAGGTAGCAGGTAACATGGCTCTGCCTTCATCCCTGTCAGGAGTGCAGGAGCTCGGCCCTAGTCCCATCGGGGGCTTGGCAGGGGGTGTTGGCTGCTCGCAGTTTCCAGGTACGCTGGCAGGAACTGCAAAAGAAGAGGAGAACAGGTTAATGTGACAGGCAGCATCGCTCCCACAATGGCTGGGGGCGAGCATGGGGGTTTTGGGGTGCACTGGTGGTGCTGGCAGACAGTGGCACCCGGAATGTGGGGAGAACTGTGCTCCAGTCTCATCCATAAGTCCCTGTTGCTAATAATCAACACCCATCGAAATGCTCAGAGCATCTTTGCCATCTGCCAGCGCTGCAAACAGTAGTTATAGCTGGAACTTGTTTAAAATCGAGCCAGACCCCTGGGCTGCCCTCCCCAAGTGGCAGATGGCTGCTGCGGGTGCCAGGCACACAAGATGTTTCTGATCAAGTGGGCACCTCTGGGGCTGGTAGTCAAGCCTAGCAGAGAGCGAGCCTGCAGTCCCTAGCCAGGGCTGGGGCTGTCTGGGGACGGGGTGGGATCCTCCACGAGCTGCCCAAAACGCTGCATTTCTGCTCTGAGGGAATTTCCAAACCTCCCATCTCCCGTTCCCTGAAGCACAGGGCAGGGTCAGTGCTGCCGGCGCAGGGCTGAGCGCGGGAGCTGCTCTGTCCCAGGCTCACCGGCAGAGACAGCCCGGCGTGGGGCAGAGAACCTGGTGTGGGGCAGAGAGCTCAGAGTGGGGCAGAGAGCTCGGAGTGGGGCACAGACCTCAGCGTGGGGCACAGAGCTCAGAGTGGGGCAGAGACCCTGGCTTGGGGCACAGAGCCCGGCGTGGGGCAGAGACCTGGCATGGGGCAGAGAGCTTGGCATGGGATGGAGAGCCTGGCATAGGGCAGAGAGCCTGGCATGGGTCACAGACCCCAGCATGGGGCACAGACCCCAGCATGGGGCACAGACCCCAGCGTGGGGCAGAGAGCTCAGAGTGGGGCACACACCGCAGCATGGGGCAGAGATCCCAGCGTGGGGCAGAGAGCTCAGAGTGGGGCAGAGAGCCTGGTGTGGGGCACAGAGTCCGGCATGGGGCACAGAGCCTGGCATGGGGCAGAGAGGTGGGCGTGGGGCAGAGAGCTGGGCGTGGGGTAGAGAGCTGGGCGTGGGATGGAGAGCCTGGCATAGGGCAGAAAGCCTGGCATGGGTCACAGACCCCAGCATGGGGCACAGACCCCAGCATGGGGCAGAGATCCCAGCGTGGGGCAGAGATCCCAGCGTGGGGCAGAGAGCTCAGAGTGGGGCAGAGAGTCTGGTGTGGGGCACAGAGTCCGGCATGGGGCACAGAGCCTGGCATGGGGCAGAGAGGTGGGCGTGGGGCAGAGAGGTGGGCGTGGGGCAGAGAGCTGGGCGTGGGGCAGAGAGGTGGGCGTGGGGCAGAGAGCTGGGCGTTGGGCAGAGAGGTGGGCGTGGGGCAGAGAGCTGCGCGTGGGATGGAGAGCCTGGCATAGGGCAGAAAGCCTGGCATAGGGCAGAGAGCCCAATGTGGGGCACAGAGCCCAGCGTGGGGCACAGACTCCAGCTGCGAGTGCCGCGCTGCCGTGCCCAAGCCGCGGCACAGAGGGGCCCTCTGTGCGTGCCAGGGCAGAGCGATGAGGTGGCCACCCCAGCAGGACAGGCTGGGCAGCAAACCAATGGCTCTGCAGGAACCTCTGGAGGGAGAAGGGAAGCCCCAGCTGCCCGATGGCCAGCCAGCACCCAGGACTCCACGTGTACCAGCCTTTCCTGAGAGCGCCCAAGGCCTTGCTCCAGCTGGCTGCTGACAGGGCATTTTCCCTGCAGTTTTTCAAGCGCTTTTCCCTGTGCCCGGTGTGAAGGAAGGGCAAGTTCCCTGCTGCACCAAGAGATCTGGCACTGCCAAGCCGGGCCCCACTCCTCCCTGCAGCTGGCAGAGCAAAGCCCTGCCAACGGCGGACATTGTGCTGGAATAAAGGCGACAACATTTGCTCTGCGAAATCAAATGAAACAGAAAATTGTTTTAATCCCTTTATAATAACTGCGCAATCACCGATGCCCCAAACAACTGGTGGCGACAGTGCTGGAAGTGAGCCCGGCCTCAGCCTGGGATGGACGCTGTCCCCAGGGGGCCGGTCCCCACCCTGGGTGGGGGACTTGCTGAAGGGCCACTGGCCCAAGCAGCTCCTGCTCCAGCCCACCTAAGGGTGGTTATGGCCCCTCAGAACACCTGGAGCAGAGGGGGCTGCCCCAGCAGCCGGCATGGGCGGGCAGCGGCTGCAGGGAGATGTGACTCGGGCAGCACCGAGCCTTGTGGCACCATCCCTGAGCTGTGCCTGCTGTGGGCACCTCCCGGCAGCGCTGCCTCACCTGTGCCGGCCCCCGAGCGCCGTGGGGCCGTGGCCGCTGTCCCCCCCGCCCTGGTGGATCTGAACTTTTCACCGTGTCCCTGCTGCGAGTGCCGGGGCAGGAGCCCAGCGCTCCCCATGTGCTTGTCGTTACAGCCCACGGCTCGTCCGCAGGATTTTCAAATAAATAATTAGTCACTTGTGTAAACACCAACTTGTTCTGCACTTCTAAGCCTGTTTACTGCAAGCTGCTTTATATACACTGTCAAGTGCTTAAGCCGGGCTGCGGGAGTATTCAGGGAGCGGAGCGGGGATCCCCGCGGCTCCCCCGCACTTGTGCAGGGACCCGGGCACGGCGGCAGAGGGTCAGCAGGGTCCCTCCGGACAGGTGCTGTGGGACAGTCCGGCCATGCACAGGACCCTGAGGACGCCAGCGGCTGTGAGCAGCCCCGTCAGAGCAGCCCAGCCCGAGCTCTGCCCGGTGCCAGCGGCTCCGGAGGCACCGCGGTGCCGCCGCCCGCTCCGGCCGCCCCCTGGTTTTTAATTACGGCGGCTTTGCGGGTGAAGCGCGTTCACAGGAAGCACACGCCGTGTTTACACAACACGCACAGTTTGGGCACAGTCCCCCGGCGTGGGGGCAGCAGCAGGGATGGATGTCCGGAGAGAGCAAACACAGCCCCGGTGTGCCAAGAGCCAGCGTGAAGCTCGTGCCGCCGTTCCTTGGGCAGTCCAGGGCAGGGAAGTGCTATGGGAAACCTTGAGACTGTGGCACAAACCAACTTTTTCCTCCTTGTTTCATTGCTTTGTGGCCCAGAGAGAGCCTGGGTTTGGCCACAGCTGCTGCCTCAGCACAGAAAGGCCGCTGGCAGGTCACACATGATCCGCAGGTCTCCAAATCCCCCCCACGAGCACCTGGGGGTCTGTGGTGAGCTCTTCCCACCCTCACTGCAGGACACGAGTTATGATTCTTTCTGTTACTGCAGCCATCAGTCAAGCTCAGGTTGCTACAAACAATTTCCAGTCTAAACATTAACAGGATTTATGCCATTATCCCATCTACAGGAAGAATTTGGGGTAACCTGAATTGCTCTGAATTCATTTATGGAGAGACCTGGCCCCTGAATCTGAGATGGCACTAAGCCTTGTTTGCAATTCAATCAGGATAAATTGGTCCTTGGGAGCTCCAATACAAACCAGAAAATGTAAACCATCCAGATAATTTGCCATTAGTCCTCCTACACACAAGGTGAGAAAGACCAACATTATATCCCCAGGATATTTGAGACTTAATCCACAATAACTAAATTGCTGATATATTGCCTCTTGTTGAATGTACCAGGGATCCGAAATGTAAACAGGCTCTCCAAAGGTTTACTGAGCCTTGGAGAGAAGGACCAGATGCTGGAGGCAGGACACGCCTGGTTACAGCAGCAGTAGGAATGAACTCCTGGGAAGTGCCAGCCAGCCAGGCACCAGCTGTGAGGTGGGAAATTTGGGTTTCCAGGTCCTGGAGTTGGATGGGGAATTTGAATTTCCTCTTGGTAGTCAGCGAGGGGTGTGAATATGCACAAATATTCAATATGCTTCCTGCAGGAGGAGTCATGCTTTTGCAGGGTCTCACTTGGGTTAGTTTTGTCCCACAGCCCCACACCAGGGCACAGTACCCAGGACACACCACCCCAAGTCTCCCAGCCCCAGGGCAGCGTCCAGCTTTGGAATGTTGTGGGTGGCACCAGCAGCTCCACGCTGCCGGCTCATTCCCCAGCCTGCCTTTGTGAGGCTCTCAACAGACCCCTCAAACACCAGGGATGGCACCTGAGTGTCCATTGTCCCTGTTCCACAGGCACACAGGGATGTGCCCACACTGCTGAGCCTGCTGTCTGCTCTGCCTGCTCCCTATTTCCATGTGCTGGTGACCCCACAGCAGAGCTCCCTGCCTGCCCTGCCGTGGGAGACAAGGGCTGAGGGAGCGGGTTTGGGCCCTCATTCCCTTTGGGAAAGTCCCTCTCTTCTGCTGTTTTCCTGTCCAGAAACAGCACTGTGAAGCCCTCTGCAGTGGAAGGTCCCACCACGCTTGGCTGGGCCATCACAGCTGCCACAGGGTGTCTCACGTGCCTCTGGCAAACATCTCTGCACATGCACAGGCAGAGCCACTTTGTTCTGCTTAATCCTTGAAGCAATAAAAGACGGCTGCATTAAGTCAAATTTCCGAACCAGAAGGTCTTCATTTGATATTAGATCCCGGTGCCAAGTTCTGCAAAATCCCCAACCCATAAAACTTCACTGAAAAAATAAAATATTAAAGCCCAATCTGGCACCAGAGCTCTCCACAGCATTGTTGAGGTCTGACTTCTTCCACTGCTCCTGCACTGCATTCCCCGGATCTGCGGGGCCGTGCTGGGAGCCGCTGATGGGGAACAGGCTGAGGAGAGGCTGCTGCTTGTGGCCATCCCTCTGCCCTGGCCTGGCAGTGGGAGCTGCTCCGGGGCTCAGCAGCCCCTCAGCCCCTGCAGCTCCCGCCTTGCACGGTGCCCCCGCAGGAGCTGCTCCAAGAAACGCTGTGCTCCACAGTGCCACAGGCCTCCCTCCAGGAGTGCTTGTGCTTCAGCACCGTAAAACATCAGGAAATGTTTTACAGGGGGATTCCCATGGCCCTCATGCCAGCGCAGAGGCAGCACGCTGCTCTGGAGAAGGAGGAGGAGGCAGAGCCCTGGGGCAGGCTGCAGGATCCATGCCTGCTGCTGCTCCACAGAACCAGAGCAGCATCTGGAACTGCACTGGAATCATCCTGGCAGGCACAGCTCTGTGCCTGGGGATCTGACTGCAGTCGTGGGAGCAGCAATCCTGTGTCTGTTAGGTACGACTTGGGTGGGTTTGAGCCTCCTACAGAGGCCAGAACAGCACAACCAAATTTGAGACCAGGAAAGAGAACAGCCCAATTCGGGATAGCACAGAGCAGAGTACTGAAAATCTAGCCCTTCCTCTAAAAGCGATCCCTAAAGGCCCATTGCTGAGCAGGGACATGCTCAGCAGGTGCCCCAGGAGGACACACACCATGTCAGGTACAGCCCTGGGGGTGGGGAGCAGGGGGGTCTGACACAAAGGGGGAAGCACAGTCAGGGGTGCTGAGGCTCATCCTACAACAAGTGCACACATTCAGCTCAATACACAATTCCCCTCTTATTTCTGTGGAAATGCCTGCAAACAAGGACTTACAGCTCCTTCCACCACAGACCCTGCCTGCCAGCTTTGGAAACACAAATTTCCAGGGTCACAGGGGCCCGATGAGCCATGAGCTGCTGTGCTCAGCTGCAAAGGCAGAGCCAAAGCCTGAAGCCCAGGGCAAAGCCCTGAGCAGCACCTGGGGCTTTCTGCTTGGCCATGTGCACAGGAACCATCGGCCAAGCAGAGCTTCCTGAAGGGATTCCCAGTGCTCTGGCTCTCCCAGACATCACTGCCTGGGAAACCTGAGCCCTGCAGAGCCAGGAGTAGCACCAACTCCAGCAGCAGAGGAAAACAAACAGGGAAAAATAACCCACAGCCTCAGGTCTGGCCATGTGGCAGGACAGAGCAGGATGGAGTGAGCAGGCAGCTAGGGTGTCCTCCAGAGCAGCTGCTGCTGCCAGCCCGGAATGAGCCCATCCAAACTCTGCCTTTTTGTGGGATGACAACCCCCTGCACCACTAGGATTGGGGGAGCAAGTTCTGAGCTCTGCAGGCCTGGCAGTGCTCAGGCTGGTTTGCCATGAAGGACATCCTGCAGCCAGCCCACACCGCCCCACTGCCCATGGGCATGTGAGGGAGCTGCAGTCCCAGGGATTTTCCTGGAGCCAGGTTGTTGGTGGGTATGACAGGAAACCTGTCAGTATTTGCCAGGTCTTTGGCAAAGACAGGCACTTCCATCCTTGGTGAGACGGCGGGTCACCCTCAGCCCGCACAGGAGAAGGGTCTCTGCTGCCAGTGCCACCTGTCTCAGCTGCATGGTCCCCTCTGTCCCACTCCACGGCTGTCCCCATAGGCCAAGAGGGTTGATCTGGCCCTCGGCTCTGTTGCTCACCAGTCCCAGGAGGAGCTGAGCCAGCTCACATCCATCTCGGCTGATGGAAATGCGGGGTTTGTGCCCGCACAGGGTGGCACGGCCGGCTGGCTCTGGCTGTGCTCAGGAGATCAGTGCCCCGCATCTGCACCCCGGCTCCTCCCTGCCGCGTCCCTCAGGGTGGTGCTGCTGCTCTCACAGCAGCCGCGCAGGGGCCGGGGAGCTGATCCAGCTGAAACGAGCCTTTTTCCAGGGTGGTTTCCAGGCATGTTGCAGCACTGGCATTCCCAGGCCCGCGGTGCTGCTGCCATCATCCCACCCAGCCTCCACAGCCCTGGTCCCACAGCGGCGTGAGTGGACGGAGTCAGGAATTCACCCGCTCCAGGGTCACCAATGGGCTGCAGACAAAATTGCTCCAAATGGATAACCCTCCAGGCAGACTTCTCAGGGTCCCTGGGATCTCAGCATAGACCTGGCCACCCCAAACAGCGTTGTTAGCACTGCCCCAGGTTCACAGACCTTCAGGCAACAGGATATTTTTGCATGGGTCCCTGCTGACCCCTGTGCAGCAGAGTGGGGGCTCCATGCATGTCTCGTCATGAAGCATTTTCTTCTGCCAGTATTACCCTATTTTGCTGCCTTTTACTGTGAGGTGCCTCTTGAAACCCAAAGCACATCACCTGGACACCCCTCCTGTGCACCCGGGGCCGTCCAAGGGAACACACATCCCTGAGCCTACGGAATACTCCAGCAGCCCAGGGCTGACCCCCAGCCAGCTCTCGCAGCTCCTGGCTCCATCAGCACAGAGGACCGAGGCTGAATTCCCCTCGACCCAGGCTCTGTCTGGGGACTGTCCCAGCCTGGCTGTGGGAGCCCTCGCTGACCCACAGCAGCCTGCACCGGATCCAGCAGCGCTTCCCCTGCACATCAGCACCGGCTCACACCACATCTAATTACTGCCGTAATCCCTGTTAACTATTTCTGCACTGACCCCCCGCTCTGAGCTCCACGGAGCCCGTACTTACCCCATGGGTGCTTGGCTTAGGTGCAGCAAATTAACCGTGCCATCCTCCCATTGCCCCTTCCCTGAGATCCGTGGGAGGGCAGGAGGGCACCGTGGCCAGCAGGACCCCGCAGCTGGTCCAGGCTCTGTTCCGAGCCCCAGCGAGCTGATCAATACCCCCGGCAGCTCTCTGTGTGCCCTTCCCCAAGGCGGGAGGGTAACACGGTGGCAGGGGACACACGCAGCAGCCCAGCTTCCCTGCAAGCCCCACGCACCTCGGGGAGGGGGGGAGAGAGAAAGGGGATCCCACAGATCGTGCTGTGATTTCGCACAGCTCTCATTGTCTGAGCTCATTATCCACGTTGCACAAGGCAAGCCCGCGGTCAGATGCTGACACGGCTCGAGTTCTTGCAAAAGCTCCATCGACACAAACATGCATGCTTGAAGCCCTTACCTTCAACTTGTCACTCCCTCATCACTGCGGAAAAGACTCTACTGGGTTCTCAGGTTTAAAATACTGTAAGAGCAACTACAAAATTCCTCAGTTCCTCCAGAGAAAGTTACACTCGCGTTTTCTGTCAAAAAACCACGAAAAATGTATTCATGGCGAGTTCATGAAGAAGTCTGGTGCGTTTGGATATTTTCATTTTTTAAGGCAGGTTTCTAACGGGGTCCCAGGTTTTGCACAGAGAAACAAGCCCTTCTGCGATGTGCAGGATCTCAGCTCGTAAAGATCGCTCAGGCTAGCTCCTACTCCATCAGCCCACGCTGCTCCCTGCGTATGCAAAGCAGAAAGTATGTGATCATATCAGAGCAATTTGCACATTAATAAATCCTGGTCTCAGTCCGTAGACTCCGTCCCCATCCACCGGGTAGGAGCTTTTTATTATTATTATTATTATTACCGGAGTATCCAGCTTTGTAAAGGCATCCAGTGCAAACTCCTGCATGAGGGAATTCCACCCCACTAGTACCACCTCCTAAGACAATATCCAGCCAAAATATTGTGACTGTTGCAAAACCCGGACTGGAGCTGCACAAAGGACTTCCAGCCTCGCATCCAGAGCCAACAGGGTCTCAGTAAATTACTGCAGAGTGACACACCATCGAGTTGTCTTTGTAGTCTTTTTTATTTATGACAGCTAATTCCGAGTTATTACTAACATTTTAGTGGTAAGTGGCATATGAAGTCATCAGCTGTCACAACTGCATCTGTTAATAAACATGTCAGATATTAAAAGCAGCTTATTATCCTCTGGAGAGGGGAAGGCATGAAGGCGAAGAGCTCTGAGCCTGGCTGTTTTCTCCACTGCTGGCTGTGCAGCAGGAGGAAACACTCCTGTTCAGGAGAGCAGCAGGGCTGCGGTGGCACTGCCTGGGGCACCTGCCCTCCAGCACACCTGAGCACCCTGGGAGCTCTCCCCCCTGTGCTGCCAGCTCCCTTTCCCTCCTCCACCTGCACTTCAGGATGGACACATGACAGACCAGGGGACATCAGTGCTCAGCACCTTCCCTGAGCCCCACCATGCCTGCTGGGATGAGCAGATCCTGCTCTGGGGCTCAGGTGTTCCCAGGAGCCACCCTGGAGCCTGGCCCCCTGCTCCTGTGCAAGCCATACTCAGGAGTTGGTGGCCACCAGCCTCCCAAGGGCCAGCAGTGCTGGTGGCCAGCCCTGACTGACCCTTGTCCCTGGTTCTCACGGGGCTGATGTGATGCTCAAGGCCATGGGGCTCTGCCCAGAGCCCTGGAGGGGCGTCCCAGGGATGTGTGACAAGTGTGACGTGCCTGTGGACCCTTGCAGTATTCTGGGGGAAGTTCCCTAGGCTTGCAGGGCTCAGAGCTGGAAACCAGAGGGCACAGGCTCTTTCAAACGATGTGGGGAGCCCTGTGGTTGCTCCTGAATCCCTCCTGTACCCCCTGCTGGGGCCAGGGAAGTTCCCTTTCAACACCCTGCTGCCTGTGAGCCCCCACTGAAGAGAGATCCCTGAGTATCCCTGACAGCTGCTGGGATGAGCCCTGGAGTGCTCACTGGGACTCTGTGTGGACCCAACAGCCCTGAGGAAGAGGAGGTTGATGGTATGGACACAGAACATGGCATCAAGCAGACCCCAGACACAGAGACTGGGAGAGCCTCCTGAATTCTACACACACCTGCCACCCTCTCTGCCAAACACAGCGACTGTGTGGGGGCAGCTGCAAGCACAGAGGTGCAAAATAACCCAAACACGAGCAAGAGGGAAAACTCACCCTTCCTGCAGCTCTTCCTTTGTTCTGTGTGTGTTAGTGCTCATGTACGTGGAAGTTTTATTCATCCTGAATTTTCCTCGGCACCTCGTTAAATGTCCCTCGTTTCCTATTTGTAAATGATGTCACTGAGATCTCTGCTATCTCACAGGAGTGTTGGGAATGTGTTCTGCTTGTTGGCAGATGCTGAGCAGTCACTGCTGCAACTCTCCATATCAAATACCTTTTTCTATTTTTATTTAAAGGTTTTCTACTTTCCATTCTAGGAAATTCTCAAGTACTATCAAATGTTGTCAGGTTACTCCGTTGACTGCATGAGTAAAAGATCTCACGAACCCAAGGTCTGTATTTCATGCACATTGAACAGCCAAACCTCTTTCTGATCCTGGGGTGGTGCAGCCTCAGCTGGCAGCTGTAGATCAAGTTTCTAAGTGAGCAATAAACCCCCAAGTCGGAGCCGTGTGCTGGCAATGCTGACAGACCCAGATGCAGCAGCAGGGCTACTGGCACAGCAGTAATTAGCCAACAGAGCAGCGGCTCTGGCTGCAGGCACAGGGACGTGCTCACAGCTCCCTGGTGCCAGAGGTGGCATTGCAGAGCAGGGTAAATCAAACTAAAACCTGCCTTAATGCCCTGCACAATAAACCAAGCACCAAGTCCTAAATTTCTTCCCTCTCTGACAGGAGCTCATTTACAGGTTTGGTTTTCTTTAGCCAATGGCTGTTGAGGCTGATCCTAAATAATCCCAAACAGGTTTTTCTCCTGTACAAAAGGACATGAAATTCCGTTTTAGCAGGATAAGATGCCAAGCTGCTCCAGATTGAAAGCAGAGGGTTTCTTGACCCTCACAGCATGTTCCTCAGGCTCTTCTGGCTGGGACATGGGCACAGTGGCTCTGCACAAAGCTGAGGGGAGAGCCCCACTCTGCTTCTGCACAGGAATTCCCCCACATCCCTTAGCCCATCCTTAAAGAACGTGGTTCTCCTCTACATTAAAAACCTGCAATATTTTGGTCCAATTTCATCCCTCTATAATTCCTGCTTTGCAAAAGCCTCTGCCTCTCTCAAAGAGGGAGAAAGAGTCTCCATGGAAGTCTGATCCTGCCCTGGGACTGCAGGGTCAATCAGAAGCCACGTCCCTCCCCCCTGGTGCAGCTGAGGACAGGGGCTGTGGGTGTACCCAGGTCTGCACCAAGCAAATCCAGCACTGAGCACCACAGCTTCTTTCAGACCCACATTAACCCCACCAGTGCCTACAAATTCCCAGCTGGCACAGAAGGTGCATTACTCATCCCTGGTGCCTCATCAGCCTTTGATAATATCTCAGCATAAGCAAAAAGCAGAAAAGACACTCACAGAGAAAGCAGAAGGAAAGAAAATATGCCCTGAAGTGTCTGTGACACTCCCAGACCGGACACGAGGTCTTTTCTGTTCTGTTGCTCTGAGGGTTCTCTGCTGCAGGGTGAGTGATAGGCCAGGCAATTGTTTGTAATAACACCTGAACATCAGCAGCCCGAGCCTCAGGAGCACGGTTCTGCCACTGCCTGCCCACTGCCTCCACACTTGCTCTGGCTGCTCCTGGCAGGGGCACAGCCTGCGCCGGGGGTCAGGCACGGGGGCACCGGGATCACGCCTTCCCTGGGAGATGTGAGAGCCAGAGGATGTGGAGCTGATTTCCTGATAGGATCACCCAGGCATTCCTCTGCTTCCCAAGCAAGCCCGGGCTTTCCTCCAGGCCGTGCTGCTCGCGGGCTGTGCTCAGAGGAGGTGGCGCTGGCAGCCTGACCCTGCTGGAAGCGTCTCCATCCCCAGATCATCAGCCCAGATTGGTGCTGAGAGCCACAAGCTGCACAGCCGTGAGGATTCCTGGGGTGTAAAAGTCTCTGGCACCCCAGAGGTGGGGGGGATGAGGTGCCCCATCCTGTCCCAGATGTGGTGCAGGCAGCAGCTGCTCCTGTGGCTGTCAGGAGTGCTCCAGCAGGACTGACCTGCTCTGGGCTTGCCATGCCCGGGGTAGGGGGCAGTTCCTGTGTGCCCCACCGGCTGCCTTGCTATTCAGACCCTTTCCTTGGGCCTGACATGTCTCCTGGCACCTCGTCCGTGCAGTCTGGGCATTCCCCCTCTCCCCAAGGAGCAGCATTATGTGCGTGTTGGGAAAGGCTCTTTTCCCATTTGCTCCTTTCCCCTGTTGTTTCAGGAATGCTGTTTGAATTAGCTGCACGGATTGCAAACAGACCCCGTTGTTTTCCTTTCCCAATGCAGGGAGGCTTCTGTTCCCTCTGGCCTGCTGGATTAACCAGGGGCCTTACACACTGACCTCTCTGCAGCTCAGGGAAGCTAATTTAATCCCAATATTGTTACAGATCACAGCAGGACGGATGTCACAGATTCCTTGAGGCAAACCAGCATGGAGTGCTGGCAGGGACAGCAGCACGCTGTGTTTGTAGAAGCAGGAGCTGCTGCAATTTTTCTGTTAAATTCCCTCTACAAAACTCATGCAGCCGGGGAGGACAGCACCATGAGGAACAGGGGGATACCCTGAGCACAGAGGTCCAAGTGAGGAGATGCTCTGCCTGCATCCCAGTGCCTCCTGAGGGTGGAGGGTGGCTCTGAACCCTGGCAGAAGAGAAGGAGATGCAGACTCACATCCCCTCGCTATTTCTTTCTCATTACTATCCTTTTTCTCTTGGTACCTGGCTGTGATGTGATGCTGAGCCTGGAAAAGGCACCAGCACCCTCACAGCAGGGCAATCCATACCCATCTCACTGATATTTCCAGGGGGAAGATCTGCCTTCTCCTCTTGTCACAGCTCTGCCTCCCCTGGCCCCATGGCCCCACCTGAAACCATCACTCTCCCTGGCACAGCCAAGGAGGGTCTCCAGCCCCCCAAGCAGGGCAGAGGGGCTTGGGGGAAAGCCCTGCCTCTCCCAGCATTGCTCAGGGGGCTTTGATGTTTGGGAAAAATAAATTACTTTGGGATGCTATTAAAGAGAATTTTGAATGATGACACATCGCAGGGCTGGGACTTCCAGCATTTCTTGTAAGCTCCATCCAGAGCTGGAAGTGGAAGAGGCCACTGGCACAGCCAAGAGGAGATGAAACCAAAAGCCTCTGCAGCAGGAGTGGCTTTGTGAGCAGTTTGTCCCTCTCCAGGCATCTGCCCCCTCCCTCCTGCCTCTGATGCTGCAGATGTCCCTCAGGACCACGGGGCAGAGTTTGAGGAGCACGGATGGGGCACCCAAGGGAGCCACAGCCCTGTGAGCCAGTCCTGGGAGACTGGGACAGGGATGGGAGCAGGACATGAAGCTCCTGCTAAAGCTCATCCTTCTCTCAGCCATGATCAGCTCTTGGGAACATTCCTGCTGGATGACATTTCCCAAGGCATAGAGGGAAAAAGAAAAAAAAAAACCACTTTTTTCCCAATATAAATTCTTGCAACATTAAAAACCCCACACAATAGTTGTAAGCCCTGGAACGGCTGGGGGTAAAAAAGTTACAGTTCAACATGGAAACAGCACTGCCATCTCCAACTGGTGAGTCCCAGATGTGGGACATCATGTGTGACCAAACCCCACAGGCGGGGTGTGCAGGAAGCCTGTAATTGTTGTGGGCTCCCATCACTGTGTGGGGACAGGCTGGAAACCTTGGGAGTCCCGAGTGCCCCGTGGGTCACCTGCCACAGCGACAGCAGAGCCCTGTGTTCTGGGCTGGCACTGGGAGTGACACACAGCTCCTTGTTGGCCCAGCTGTGCCCACAGAGAACAGGCTGCAGCACAGGGGACCTGCGGCAGGTTTGGGACCCTGGGGTGATTTTGGGATGCTGGGTTAGTTTGGGAAAGCCTCAGGCATGAGCTGGAGGTTCCTGCTTACCCACAGAGAGGATGATGGTGCTTGGGAAGTGGGAAGTGCCTGTCTGTGTGTCTTCACTAACGGTGGACATGTGTCCCCTGGGCAGGGACCGTTCAGGTTGGCCCAGGAGCATCCCTGCACTGAGAGCAGCTGAACACATCAGCAGCCAACAAGTGGAGGGGAACCTTGTGCAGCAAAAGCAGGAGTGATGTGCTCACTCTGCTGCATCCTGAGCCACTTGCAGAACACCTGTAATTACTCTAATTCCAGCCTGGCACTCTGCCGTGCCCGTGCTGAGGGCACACGTCTGCCCGTGCCCAGCCACCCTCTGCCACACAGCAGTTCTGCAGAACTCTCCAGCAGAGCCAAGAGCTTTGCTGGTGTGGATGGGAAATGTCTGCATATTGTGTCCTAAACTATATAATTAATTGGATGCAGCAGTGAGCAAGGAGCTAATTCTGCCCGGGGGTTTGGGTCGTTGTACCCATGGAGAAGAGTGAAGCCCAGCCCAGAGCTGCAGGAAGAGGCTGGGATGGGGGAGTCTGGGCAGGGAGCAAGGTTCAAGCTCCCAGAGCCAGGGCAAAGGGAGGCCAAGGTAGAGAGGATGAGGAGTGAGAGGCTCCCTTGGTGGGAGGGACCAGCAGTACGGCTCTGGCAGCTCTGCCCTTTCTCTTTCTGCCTTTTGCTCCCTTTCAGTTTTTGGATGCGTTCATTACGTGGCACCTCGAGGTGAGGCTGGCCCAGCCTGCACCCCACAGCAGCACCCTGAATCACCTCACATCACCCCACATCACCCTGTACCACCAGCCCCTGTTACTGTCCATCACCCCCAGTAACCCCACACCACGGCTCCAAGTGCACACACCAGACACTTTAGACACCCGTGCCTGCATTTCTGTGTATTTTAAATATCTACAGGATGGCAGCATGAGGGAGAGACAGGTCAAGCCTGGCTTTTTTGGGAGGAACACCAGCCCCAGCACAGGGCAGGACAAGCAAGAACACAAGAAAGAAGGTGGGGCAGTTTCTCATGGTGCCTCTGCCCTGGGAACTTTGGGGTTTCATTTCCAATTAAGTTTTTCAGATGGTAACATTCAGAGTTTTGGTGGGAGATGAGGCTACTTTTGCCTAAGAGAGAACATACTTTCACTGCTGCGCCTGGCCCAGGAATGAATTCTCCACTATTAAAATGTAATTTAATTTATCTCCATGGGTTTTGTGATGACTGGGTTTTGTTCTAAGGAGACCTTTAAAGGAGAATTTTTGCATTATTGAATGTATGTGCTAGGAAGTTGAGTTCTGGCATCCTCTGATAACCAAATTTCTTTTCTATCCTCCACTATATCAATCATGATAAAAGCCCCTGCCAAAGCCCTAACTCAAGCCATGCTTCTGGCGTATTGTGAAACAAATCAGCAGGGGAAGAAAGCAAAACCCACAAGATGCTCTAGTCCAGTATTTTTTAATGTAAGTTTCAAGGATATTGATGGTTTACCTCATCAGGTAAATATTTGTAACACAGTTACTTTCCCAGGGTTAAACCAGGACCAAGTGGCTGCTGAAACTGCAACTCATTTGCTCTGAGAGCCCCCGGGTAGCTTAAAAATGAGTTTTCCTGAAATCTGAGGCCTTGTACATGCCAGGCAATGGCACTGGTACCTTCCCAGCAAGGGTTGCAGGGTGATCCCATTTCTCAGGGACTAATCGGATGCACACCCAGCTCCTGCAGTTTCCCAGTTTCCCCCAAACACCAAAGACCCCACTGGGTGTGGGTGAGCTCTGTGCATGGGATGATGGGCAAAGGACCCTCGTCCCTTTGCCTTTTTTTTTTTGCAGATTTCCTGCACACAAAGAAGAAGGTGTCTTTTTTAGAGTCTCAGCTTTATCCCTGCCCTGACACACCGGCTTGTGAAGCGCAGCAGCAGCAAACCATGCTGCAGAAAGAGCTCCCTTTCCTGGGAGCACCTCCAGGGCACGGCGACGGAGGATGAGTTCAGCACCAAGGCTGGCACTGACCACACACTGACCGCTCACAGCTCCAGTCATTCGGGCTGCAGCAGAGGGGTCGGGCAGGTGGGCATCACCAAGCGCCCAGGGCCTCCTGCCCACGTCCTCTGAGGGGACAATGAAATTAAAAATCTTCCCTGGGTGACACACGGCGTGAGGGCTCCCGGAGCAGCCCTGTCTGCTCCCCTACGCCCTTCTCGGGGCTGTCCTGCTGCAGGGGTGGCCCTGTCCTGCCCGGCTGTGACACCAGGCTGGGGGCAGCTGCATCCCACCGATCCCTGGGGAGGTGAGAAGGCAATTCCCGGGAGGATGAGGAGCAGGGGTGCTGGTGCTGCCAGCCCCGAGGGTGTGCTGAGCTCCACGTCCCTTCCCAGTGCCCAAAAGCAAGATGAGTTCAGCACCAAGGCTGGCAGCCCCAGCAGCCCCGGTGTGGCACGCACACCTCGCTGGCACGGCGGGCACCACGCTGGCCGAGCACACGGTGCCTGTGTGGTCCCGGCTGCCGGCTGGGAAAGCTGCTGCTCTGCTTTGCGTATAAGTCAAAAACCTGGGAGCTACCGGTTACAGGCACTCACTGCTTCAGCAGGCTGCAGTGGGAGAAGGGAGAGAGCTGCCAGATCCAGCTGGTCTCCGCTCCAGGAGCTGATGGAGGATTAGCCCGGCAGCGTGTCTTTACAAATTGTCAGTTCCCAGAGTACACAAAACAAAGCTCTGAGGATTGAGTGTCTCAGCGCAGGGGTAAAGGCAAAGACTTTGGGAACCTGATAGCACTTTCCACCCAGACACAGAGACGTGTGGACCCCGGCCTCCCGCGGCCCCCAGAGAGCCCTGCCTATCCCACAGCCTTGGCAAACACAGCACTGGGGCCGGTGGCCCGGAGCAGGCTCCTGCCTGCAGCCCTGCCGAGCCTCTCCCTCTCTAGACTGGTGCCCCACAAACCAGAGAGGGTTTGTAAAGTCACCACAGGTCCCTCCTGGGATGTCCTGGAACACAGAAACCCATTCCCTGCTCTCCAGTGCCCACCGCCACTCTCCTGGAAAAGGCTGGGGCCTCCCCACCAGCTGCCCTGTCACGCACGGTGGCAGAGCTGGAAGCTCTCGCTACTTGTTTCACGGGAACTTCCGACATTTCAAAAATTGTTTTCATTCTGGCTTGGAATGAAGACAAATATCTCAGAAATTTCCTGGATAACATAAAGTTTAAAATATCCTCCAAACTAAAATAGAAGTGTTGGGCTATCTCAGCTCTTGCATTATGTCATATCATGCCAGCTCATATGCAGAGTCACAGATGACTTCTCATGAGGAGATGTAAACAAAAATACAAATAATGTCAGCAAGGGAGGAGAAATGAAACGCTGAAATGACAAATTCTCTAAAACTACTTTCCCCCCCCCCTTGTGCGAATTAATTCTCCGTGGGAAATCGCTCGGATTTTTTTAAAAGAGCGCGGTCTGACCAAAGCAGCTCTGCCTTTCTCTGGAGCAGGAGGAACGCGGTGCCGGCGCTCCCCTCCAGCCCGTCCAGCCGCAGTCCAGCCTCTCTGCTCCCGCAGCCGGGCTGCTCCGGGATGTCCCTCTGTCCCTTCCCCCGTCTCCCTGGCCGCGCTTGACCCCTTATCGTATTCCCCCCAAACCGAGGGCAGGCGAGCCGTGCTCTCGCCGCTCCCCGGGGCCCGGCAGTCTCCAACCCCGGGCTGGATCCCGGCGGGCGCGGGGTCCGCGGCGGCTCCGTGGGAGCGCAGGAGGAGGTGCCGTGCTCCCCGCTCTGCCCGGTGCCGTGGCACGGCGCTTACCTGGCTCAGCTCCGCTCGGCCGGGGCTGGCTCCTGCCCTCCCTGCGCCCCGCACATCGCCCGCCCAGCTCAGCGCCGCGGCGGCTGCCCCGAGCCGGGGCTCCGAGCCGGGCAGACCTCCGGGCGCCGGCTGGCACCCATCCCCCTGCCTGCCCCGTGCCTCTCCAGAAAGGCACTGCTGGGGAAGGAGTGTCGGGGCTCATGTCTCCGGTGCTGTATCCACCCCTTCCCACCCTCTTGGGGTTCGGTCCTGCCAGTTCCACTTGTGGGCTGTCCTCACCACTTTGGGCCTTTCTACCGCTCCCCTTCTTGTGGCTCTGGATGTCACCACAGACACGCTTTTATGAGAGTGGGCTTGTGCAAGGCTTGTATAAAGTGTTCTCAGAAATACGAGGTCCTGTCATTTGTAAAACTAATAAAAATGTCCAATAATTTTTACAAGGGAAAAATGAGTCATTGGATGGCACATTTCTCATTACTGGCATTTTACAATTAAAATGAGCATCTATTGAATCAATCCAAAGCTCTTATTGTTAGCAGACACTAATAACTTCCTGAGCTATTGAAGATACTTTTTTTCTGAAGAAACATGACCCTTTGCCACGGCATTTCTCGTTGAGAGTGGTATCCAGCTGAGACCAGCTCTGCTCAGCTCCTGCTGGAGGGTTTTCAAACACATCCTGATGGGACTGATGGCTATAACTGGGTGGGAAATTGTTTTTAAGCCCTCAAAAATGCTCAAGATTTCAAAATTTTTCCCGCTCCACATGGGGACGAAACCAGAATTGTTCAACATTTTTACCAAAAAAAATAAGTCCTCATGGAAGCCATCTCCGGAATAGCCAATAGCCATGGGTCACGCTGAGCCAGTGGAGCAGGGAATGTGGTGGCTCAGACCGCCGTGATGGTGGCTGTGCTGGCGTTAGCCAACTTCTGCTCCCAGGGTGGGACACCCACCCCGGACCTCAGGACCTTTTCTGGTGAAAAATTAATTCATTGAAACTTTCCCAGTTTAACCGCTGCATGTGCGTGGCCACAGTCTGCCCCGTGCAGAACAACCCAGGCCAGCAAAGTGGAGGCATCACCACCTCCTACCTTGGGCAGACCAAGAATTTTGCAGCTGCTTCTGTTTTAAGGACAGTATATACAGTCAGAGCCTAATTTTCAACAGGCACTAAGCCCATCTGCTGCTGCTTTCTGAAGATCAGCCACCCTCCAGATGTCTCAGGTCACCATAGTCAGCACCTGCTTTTATGAAATGGACACCCTGATGGAACAGAAGGTGTGGTCTGAGGAGGATTTAACAAGAAGGAGCCCCACAGAGGCACAGGGAGACTGAGTGTCTTCAACAGTCCTTCCTGGTCCATGGGGTTTCATTTCAGCCTCAGGAGATCAGACCAAGAAGAGCCAGCCTGACTGCAGGGCTTGTTTCTCAAAGCTACTCCAGATGAAGCAGAAGGCATCAAAATGCAAAACCCGTTTATTGCCTTCAGCAGAGGTGTCCAGGGAAAGCTCCCGCTGCAGGATTTAGCAGAGGAGCCCCAGTTCCTGTCTGGTTTTAGGAGTGCTCTTTTTCCATGCACAATCACCTGTACATCCTCAAGGCAGAGTGGGAAGCCCTTCCCCTGCCATGACGCCAGAGAAGAGAAAAAATTGTCCCATGTGCCCAGTGAATACAGAGAGTTTCTGAATGTGAATGCACATCTTTCCTCTCAATCCCCAGCGGGCCCCAGGCAGCCAGGCTGCTGTCACTTGCGGGGAGATTCAGTTCCTATTTGTACTATCAAACACGTGCACAGCTTATGAAAAACTGCCATGAAATCCCACTGCACAGCAATAACAATCCTGGCTTCCAAACGCTGAGTGCCCTGCCAAAGGGCTGGCAAATCCAGATCCTGCTGGGCACAGGCATCCAGATGCCACATCTGCCACGACAGATCTTCTTGGTGCGGTTCTGCAGGAGACCAGCCCCAGCCCAGCCTCCCCATAAGCCAAGTCTTTTCCAAAAATGAACACCTGCAGGACTCAGAGACTTCCATGGTGGAGACTTGGCTCTGTCTTGGTTTGAAGAGTCCTTATTTGCATGGAGCAGAGGGCTGGAGCTTGTTTTTACTGTGTGAGCAGTCCAAAGTGGGCACAACAGAAGGATGCCAGGCTCTGCTCCCTGAGCACCACACTCGGGACTCTCCTGTCCCCATCCTCCCCATGGCTCTCTGGAAGGGATGGCTCTGTCCCTTGGGGAGGTGGCATGGGAGTGGGGATGCTGGTGCAGGGCCCAGATGATGGGGAGAAGCAGATGAGGTTGTTTTCTGTTCTCTGTTGTTGTGCAATGGCCCCAGCACTGGAGACACTTCCCACTCCTTTCCTTTGCTACTGAGCATGGCGGTTGGAATGACAATATGTATTGTCATTTATAAGCTCTGTAGGACCCTCCCGGGACCTATGTACATAAATCTTGGGTTTGCTTTAGCATTCCTTTTTCCTCTTGCATACTTGCAACACAGCTTCTGCCCGTCCTGCCCGTCTGCAAGCCTGAGCTTTGCAGAATCTGGAGTCCTGTTCCGGAGAACATCTGGCTGTGCTGCTGCCATGCTCTCTGCTCTTGCTCCAAAGGGAGGGCCTTGGGAACGAGCTGCTAATGCAGCTCGGCCTGGCCACAGTCCTGCTGTGTCTGCCAGGTGCCTGAGCATGGCACACGCAGCGGGCACTGCTGACAGCTGACAAAAATGCCAGGAACTTCCCTTTATGGCTCTGTATTTCCTGTTAAATTTTTATGGGATTTCCTCAGCACCCAAGAGCCCAGTCACTGGCAAAGTCGAGCGGGAAGATCTGCTGCCCGGAGGGGACAGGACTGGGCACTGCCTGGCTCCCTC
>JAWWMU010000080.1:2966698-2982756 GCA_035048155.1 Cinnycerthia olivascens | reverse complement strand
TTGCTGCTGGGTTTGGGAACATTGCTGCTGGGATTTGGGAGCATTGCTGCTGGGGTTTGGGAACATTGTTGCTGGGATTTGGGAGCATTGCTGCTGGGATTTGGGAACATTGCTGCTGGGATTTGGGAGCATTGCTGCTGGAGTTTGGGAGCATTGCTGCTGGGATTTGGGAGCATTGCTGCTGCTGGGGTCTGCAGCCTCTCCTGGCTGCTCCCTCCATGAAACCCCATCATCTCCCCCTCACCTGCCTCCTCACCCACCCCAGGCTGCTGCTGGGTGCTGGTGACACTCGCACAGCCCAGCTCCTCTGAGGCTGGCATCCGGCTCCCCTTCCTGTTTTTTATTATCAACTGGATTTGGCATGAAGGGGATTCTCTCCCCACATCCCGTTGGCACAAAAAAGGCTCAAAAACCAGCAAAACCATTGTTTGTGCTCGAAGGGTGGGGACCAGGGTGAGGAGAACAGCATGTTTAGAGCCTAGAGCTAGGAACCAGAAGAGCATCTGGAACAGTTCGTGGGACAGAGGCGTTACAATTAAATAAAAATGGGCGATTACAGAACCGTTCCCTGGCTCTGACACACACAAGGGCAGCTTCAGCACATGCCTAAGCACGCAGTTAGAGGGGATTCCTCTCCTACAGGCCCAGAATAAATGGAGTTTTCATCAGGAGAGTCTGAGGTTGGTGTGACTTCCATGCATGGAACAGAGGAGCACAGCTGCCCTTTGCCAGGACGTGGTGCAGAGACGACTTCCAGTGGAGGCAACGTGTGATTCCAATGAAATGAGCCACATTCCTGGGGGCCAGAGAGGCCCTGGAGGAGCCAGAGCATGATGGTGGCTTCTACTTGCCACAGCCACTGCCTCAGCCTGTTCCCCACACCTGTGGGGACACTCCTGCACCTGCCAAGCTCCCCAGCCCATTTGAGGGCACGGGATGTTCAACCTTGGCTGTCAGTCTGCAGCTGGAATGGAGATTCTGAGCCAGGTTTCTCTTTTAACAGGTCTCTCAGGAGCATTTTTGCCCTGTCCCTCCAATTCTTGCTGTTTGCAGGGAACTGGCAGGGCTGGACAGCGCAGCATTTGCAGATATACAAGTCCTGCAGAAAAAATCCTACTGTTCAAGGGCCTCAGCCCCATCCCCTGAAATGTACTGTTTTCATTAAAGCAGTGAAATCAGATTTCAAAAAACCCAGGCTTGGACAGTGGCCCTTGATTTGGGCCTGAGGAACAAGATCCAGAAGCAAAACAAAGGCTGTTTCCACAATGGTTGAAGGGAAAGGGAACCAGTCCAATTGCAAAACTTGGATCCTGGCATTGAGGGAGTCTTTGTGTGTGAGACCTGTGGCAATGGATGGCAGTGACTTGGGGAAATTCAATACTCCCCTAGCTCATAAACAGAAAACAAGGAAAATAAACTTGGGCAGAATAGGAGGAAGCAGAGAGCCAAACCGTGGATTTCTGCCGGGCTGGAAAAGAGCCTGGCTGTCCCTGGACATGGGTCCTGGGCTCGATGGCTACCAAAGCCATCAGGGTGCTTGGGGCCACTGAGCAGTGACCACTGGGCCGGGCAGCTGTAGGGGGAAGCAGCCACCTCTCTTCCAAGGGCACTGGGTGGGAGGAGAGGCCACGGGGATTCAAGAATGGCACAGCAGGAGCTCCGTGCTGCCAGACAGGAGCAGGGATGGTGGCAGGGCCGGTGCCACCACAGCTCACCCCAGGGCGCAGCAGAGGGGACAGCAGCAGATTGCCTTGTGCCATTTCTTCTGGAAGCTGGAAATGCTTGGCCCTGGCAGAGACAGGGGTGGGATGACCACTTGAAAAGAAAAGAAGTTTCTCTGCCAGCCTCCTCCCAGCACACGCTGGTGCGTGGTGGTGCCACTGGATCCCTCTTGCAAACCCTCTGCTTGTGCAACGTCCTTGTCCTGGCATTGCCAGCCCCTCCTGCCTGCTCCCGGCTCTTGGGGACCAGAGCTGGGATCCCTGCACAGTGCCTGGGTGGGGAAGCAGAGCCCGTTTGCCTTAAACCACCGAGCATCACTGCTGAGTGCCAGAGGAGCAGCCCCACACCAGGCACGGACATGATGGCTGGGGATTCAACAGGAGCAGGGAAGGGCTGTGATGGGATAAGGGCAGCAGCTGAAGGATGAGTGGAAGAAATTACTTTGGAAAAAAGCTTTTGAGAAGCGGAGCTGATGACTCCATACGGCCTCAAATCCACTGCCAAGTGATGCCAGTTCTTGTTCAAAAACCCAAGAGCTAACTCTTGGCCACTGACAAGAGGAACCAGTATTTAGACCATTTATGGGCCACAGAAGGTCAGCGGAGATACGAAATCTGTGGATTCACTGAATTCCCTCAGTACCACAGCTCCACATTTGCAATTACAGATTCATGGAGCTCAGCATCCCGCCTGTCACCAAACACTGCCTGTAACCCTTCTGCGGCCCCAGAGCCAAGCTGGCTGCCCCCACCAGCCTTAGGTGCACCCCAGAGGGACAGCATGACACAAAAGGTTCACCAAAATCTGGTATGGGGACACCTGAGTGTCACCCAGTCAGCCCCACAGGAGCAGGGTGTGTGTGTGTGTGCGTGGGGGGGGGGTGTAGGAAAATCTATGGAATTTCTATGATAAATTGTCTTTCTTTTGGCTCAGGAAGAGAAGCAACATTCTCCCCCTCAATTTGGGCAATGATCCGTGGTCATTTCGAGTTTTAAACTCCTGGCTGGTAACAGAAAAGCAGCCAAGAGTGGAGCAGGATGGCTGAGCTGTGTGTGCTGGGCCACGGCACCGACGCCTGGGCAGCACCAAAGCAGGGGAGCAGAGCCTGGGCAGTGCCAGCAGCCCTGCCCCGGACCCCACCCTGCCCCTGGTGTGTCTGCAGCACCAGGACCAAGGGGCAGGACCTGCCCAGCCCAGGGCTCTGACTGTCCCTGCCCTGAAGAAGGCTTTGCCTGTACAAACAAGCACAAACCAGACTAAAGAAATCCAAGCCAGCCACCTACTGCTGCTCCTTGGAAATTCAGAGCAGTGTTGTGCCTGACCTTCCTTTCTGACACAGAATTACATGAGAAATACTAGAGATAAAATACAGTGGATACTTTGCTGGAGAAAAAAGATCATAAATCAGTATGAGAAGTGCATTTGAATTTTAGAGGAATATGTCAGATATGCTGTCCAGCCATTAAATTTCACAGGTTCAGTTTAAGAACTTCAGGAGATTGCTGGCATTGCCTGAAAGGGAGATGAAAATTATAAACACGTGCTGGGGGCTCTGAGTGAGACACAAAAATCTGAGAATAATCCTCATTTCTATCCAAGATATAACCAAATAGGCCCAATAAAGAATTTCATTCACCTGCCTGGAGGATGGCTGCCCATAACCTCTAATGCCTGCAAGATTAAAGACATTTCTTCAGAGGGAATGGATCGGGGCTTTGCTGACGGCCCCAGGTTTGCTCTGGCCTCGCCTGGCCCTTCCAGCCCCCGCTGATCTCCTCCCGTGCCACTAGTCTGCAATGTTGCACAGCCCATGCAGCTGAGCCCGATGCCCATCCCGGACCCTCCCAGGGAGCCCTGGCGTGCTGCTGAGCTGGGTGCCTGTCGGGTTCTCTGCCTTTTTGCAGAAATTCCCCGAGCTAGCAAAGTCCTTTTCCACACCCGAGATGGAAAAAAAGAGCAGAAACTCTTCAGGTCTCGTTCTCAAGGTTGTTTATTCGTTCTTATCTAAAACATTTTCTTTCTGACCCGCCGAGCTCCTTCCAGCAGGGCAGTCGAAGGCCTTCTCCCCCCTCAGAGGGGGTGTTTATCTTTTATACTAAAAGTTACCTACAGATTATTTACTAATTGTCTCCAATACCTATTCTCTACATCAGACAGTTTCTACTCTAAACCAATCACTCATGTCCCCATCACCGAGAAGATGGAGAGAGAAGAAGAAGAAGAAGAAACCCAAAAGCCACGAGGTTCCTCCATCTTGGCAATACCCACCCCCTGTACCAAAACCCAAAAACTACTTTTACACTCTGTGACAAACTCATTACTGCTCTATTTAAACTCCTGTGACCTGTAATTCTTCTTTTAAGGTTGGCAATTGTTCCCAAGGGCTAAAATCCAAACCACAGGTGTTTTGGGCTGTGTGCCAGGGTCTCTGAGACCCCTGCCCTGAGCCTCCAGTGCAGCTGGAGGCGAATCTTGTGTTCCCACAGGTGCCCAGCCCAGAGCTGCGGACAGGGGCAGCAGCAGAGCCCACCCCTGTGCAGGTGGATCTGGGCTGTGGGGTGAGGCTGTGTGGGAAACAGGGACCATCAGTGCTGTGGTGGCTTTGGGGAGGCAGAGGAGCAGATGCTGTATGCCAGAGGATGCAGAGACAGAGAGGAGAAAAAGTCACAGTGCTTTTGGACATCTCCAGGTGTAAAACTGGCCCTTTGAGAAGGCAGAGGGGGGTAAGGACCAGGGAGGATGAGGCCATGCCATGCTATCCTCCAGACATTCCCACAATATTCTCCTGCCCAGCCTCGGGCACAGGTGGTGCTGAACATCCACGTGGAGCACCAGGGCATGGGAGGATGTGCCAGGGGAGTACCAGGGCACAGGAGGATGCACCAAGTGAGCACCAGGATGCAGGATGCTGGACTGTGGGAGGATGCAGCTCTGGAAAGGTGTCCAAGAGCTCTGCACATCCAAACTCCCAGGAATGAGGATCTTGAGTGGTGTCATGTGGAAGTGAAGCCCTGGGAGCTCAGGGGTGTCCGTGTGGACACAGTGGGGAAGCCAAGAGGCACCAGCAGCAAGGGGCAGCAGAGCTGGGAGACTCCGGATCCAAGGACATTGTTACTATGCTTCAGATTATATAAATAACTCACTGAACAAAACCACATGTGACCACATTCTGTTTGCCATCCCTCTGCTCTGCCGGCAGCACACAGGCTCTTGCAACACTTGTTTACTGGGGAGGCTGTATATAAAGTGAAAATAGTTTGCTGGGTCTTATGTTTTCACTTTAATTCTCAGTGTATAAAAAAAACCTGTGAATTTGCTAATGGGCCTTGAAAACGTATTTTTAAAGCAAGGGCAGCATGACTCGGTGAGTTGCTACAAAGGATTACAGAAAGGTTTGCTAGGAAAATTATTCCCTTGAGAAAATCTGCAGCAGCTGAAAGGCCAGAGCCTGCTTCTTTCCAAGAAAATAAACACATTTCTGCATCCAAAATCGAGCTTCATCTCAGGTATGGAGCGAGCTTGTTTGTTCTCTGGTGTTTATGTTCTTCCCATAGCTTTGGTGTTCAATTTGACATTTGAAGGCCAAACATACACTCCATTCTCTCCCCAAAGGAAGATTCCTATTGTGCCTTTAAAGCACACTTCTGGATAGAGATAAATGGCCACGAGCCTCAGGAGTGTCAGAGCCAGATGGTCAATTGAGATTCCTTTGTATGTTTCCCTATTTCACTTCAGAGTTGATCTTGCATAAAAAATATTTTTTTTAGCATTAGCTCTGACTTGCAGCCTGGAGGGAACCTCTGGAGCAGGAGGATTTGCAAACAGTCTGCTCAGGGGCCACAAGTCCTCGGCTTGCTCTGTCCTGGTCATTATAACCCACGTGCTTTGGGAGTTTTGTACCCAGGGGCAATTCAGACCATTTGGTTTGCTGGAATTTTCTGTTCAACAGTGGCCATGCCCAGGGGAGCACCCCCTCCTGTCACTGGAACTGGGGGAATCAGTGTGAGCCTTGCACTTCTCCAGGTGGTGAATTCCTTATTCACAGCCTAAAACCTCCAGGGGAATGGTCCCAGAAATTCTCCACAAACATTTGCCAACTCTTCCTCCAACAGTCAAGAATACCTTGGCAGGTGGGAAGGCAAGGAGTGGTGATCAGATTGACAATTTTACAGTTTCATTTTACAAGGCCTGCTGGAGAAACACCTACGTCCTCTCCCATCATTCCTGCAGTCTCATCCCTCTGTGAGGACTCTGCCCTCCCCAGCGAGGAGATACAGTGCCTGCAGCTCTGTGCAGGGTCACAACAATCCTGCACATCTCCTGTCTCCAGGCAATGCCCACTGTTTTACACCTTTCCATCTCCATGTCTCCCGTGAGCAGGGTGGGGAGCATGCTGGATTTTCTGCCTCACATTAATCAGAACCAGGCATGCCTGCTGCCCCTCGGGAACAGGAGTTAACCCATCCCAAAGGACGAGGCTATAATTGCCACTAGGCTCCCAAGATGAACGAGCTTTTAAGGACTGCCAGCTTCTAAATGGAGGCAGGAGGACCAACAACAGCACCAACTCAATAACCAGCAGCCAGCGGCAGGAGCTCATCTGGAGGCAGCGTGGTTCCGCTGGAAATAAACCCTGGAGGTGTCAGGGCATTGGATAAGGGCTCTGCTGGCAGCGTGGAGGTGGAAAAGATGAAATTCTGGCTGCTGAGGAAACAAACAAGGCTGCCAGGCTGGACGTGCGTGTGAGCCCTGCTTCCCTGCTGCAGCCTGGGGACCCGCGGCCGCAGCGCTGGGCTTGGCTCCGCGGCTGGCGGGCTGGGGAGGCTATCCCAGGCTCTTGCAAAACAGCTGCCGGCTCACAGCTCCCACAAGGACACGGCTCTGGCTGGGACTTGGACCTCTTTAACTCAGCAGAGAAGCAGCAGAGATAAACAGAAAACCAGGAGCAGGGTCTGGCCTCAGGAGAGCGCGGAGAGGCAGCGCACGCTGGGACCCCGCGGAGCAGCAGCTGCAGGGGCTGGGCTGGGGCTGGGGGCTGCTCCTGTGGGTCCTGGTGGGGTCACCTGGGGCACCTGCTCTTCCACAGTGTCGGCATTGCCACCTCTGCACCAGGCCTTGTGGCACAGAGGGTGCAGGGGAGCTGCTGTGGGCCTGGTCCTGACTCCAGCAGCTCCTGGAGAGCTGCACAGCAGCAAACACATCCAGAGTGTTGTACATCACCCTGCGAGCAGCTCCCTGAGCAGGGACAGCAGGACATGGAGGAGCCACAGCTAAGCTTAAACATCTGGTTCTGTGCATTCCTATATTGTAATAAAATAAGTCTTCCCACAGATTTCACATCATCTTTGTCTGGGCATCAGTGAACTGTGACGAGAGAAATTCTTTTTTTGTGGTTTTCAGAGGAACAAAGAGGCAATCTTCATCTGATGAGGTGTCCTGGCAGCCTCCTGTGCTCCAAGGCTGCATCTCGTGCTGTCAATGCAGTCCTGTGTCCTGGGACAGCTGCCTGGCCCACAGCACCCAAATGCAGAGCCTGGGGGGGACTGTGGTTCCCAAGGCCTGGGGACAGTGAGAGAACCTCACTGCCGCCCACAAAGGCCAGGAACAGCAGACCCCAAACAGAAAGAGGTACCAGAAACACACCTGCAATCTGGATCCCACCTTTTTGGCCCCTGTTCAAGTGAAAGGGCAACAAAGAACACAAAACAACTGCTTAAAGACTCAGAGTTCCAATGAAGTCCAGGGAGGACCATTCCCTGCAGCTCACCCAGGCCTCCAAAGGAACAGCCTCAGCACCTCCCAGGGTGGGCACAGAGACAAAAAAAAAATGCATTTCCCCTGGAAAATATGTACCTGCCTAGAGGTGGCTCAGCAGAGGGAACGGGCATAGAAACCCATGGAAAATGAGCAGTGCAAAGCTGAAGCAAGCTGAGTCAGATCATACTTTTCATGGAGCTGCCTTTTTTCCCCATACGGTCCCACACCAAATCCCACTGCTCCTCCTGGCACTGCTGTTGCACCCTGGCTGCTCTGGGGCTCTTCACCTTTATCGTGGCCTCCACTCTGTTGTGAATTGCAGACTGGGCTCTCTGGCCTGCTGTGAGGACAAGGAACTCTACAGCACCAACAGAATTGTGAAGAGAATCCCCCTCTCTACAGGCCAACACAGCCTGCAACCCATCAGCCCACTGTGTTTACTTGAGACTCTGGGCTTATCTTAAGTCTCCCACTTCAGCAGAGAAGAAAATCTCTCAGGGCTGTTGAAGGTCAGGGGAACATTTGGCTCCAGCCACCTCTCACTGATGATAAATGGCTGATGGGGGAATGTAAGGAAATGGGACAGACCTGGCTGGAAATGTGAGTACAAAGTGGCTCCAATAGAACCTGAGTGTTTTGGGAAGGCCCCCGCTCCCAAGCCTCCTCCTCCTGTCGCCCTGACTTTTCAAGTTTTCTGAGGCACTTTCTAACTTAATGTTTTTCATAGTTCTTAGTTCTTTCTCACACACAGGTGTCTTTATCAAAAGTATGTTTTTAATACAACAAAGTTGTTTCCATACTTTCTCTTGGTGTGAAAAACAACTGATGGGCAGCTGTCTTGACCAACGGGATGGGAGAGGTGTCAGCCTTCTTCTTCAGTCCCTGGTCTGTGTGGAAATACTATAAATTTGGAGTCAGATGTTTTAATAAATAAGGTTTTAGCCTTCTCAAGAGAAAGTGTGTCCATGTGTGTCCTTGCTTGTCCCACAGTGACACCCCTCCCCAGGTCTTCTTGCCCCTGTCCCTGGTGCAGAGTCCCCATGGATCAGAGCAGGCAGACCCCAACTCAAAGTCTTCAGCAGCCATCTTTCAGTGGGAGTAGATTACATTTATTCCATGACTTAGCAGTCTTTTTGGGAAAAGGGATTTCATTCCTTCGCTTCTTCTTGTCAGAATGGATTTGCTGATCCCAAACATGTTCCTCACACTTTATTTAGGGCTTATTATGCATCATTTACATTGCTGAGCTGTCACCAGCCTGTCTGCACGGTGCAAGCAGACAGGCAATGCACTTCTCTGCCCTCTTGCTCTCCTCCCAGATGTGCAGCTGGCAGGATAAGGTAGTTAGGAGATCCCCTGTCTGATACCATTTGCCTTTTTGGGGGTTATTCCTCTCTATGCAGGGGCCAGGCAGGCTCAGCACAGATGGACATCTTCCCTCAGCTACATTCCCAGGATCAAGCCACCTGGAGCTGGCAGTTTTGTAGGACAAAGTTTGATTTTCTCATTAAGGGATGCTGAGTGATGGCTCCTGAGCCCAGCACCTTTGCCTCTGCCTGTATTGTGACAGGAGGTTCCCCAACACATGCAGTGCTCACTGGGTGGATTGCATCTGCAGCAATCTCAATATTCTTCCCTAAACTACAGCCCGTGGTTCCTCCCTGGCAGCCCCTGCTGCACACTGCAGGGGGATCTGCCTCCCCACCCAGTGCCCAGCACGAGGAAAGGACAGAGATCCCAAAGCCCTCTTGCTCCAGAGCTGCTTTCTACCCAAAAGAAATCCACAGTTCCTTGTAGGACTCCATGAACTGACCTGCTGACCTCTGGGATCTCTGTAAGAAAAGGGAACAGTGGCATTAGATGTCAGACCCCTGATGATCACATGAGAGGGGAAACACAAGCAAGACTTACTATTGTGTCCCATATGAATGTTTTGTCTGATGTACTGAAAGCTGGATGGAGCATAAAAATGGAATTTACTCAAATTAATGGTTGCAGATGCCATCCTGCATTGAGGCAGAAAGTTGTCCTACGTGCAAAGAGTAGAATTTGCATTTCCCAAACCATGTGGTTTTACCTGCTGCTGCCCAGGAAGGACAGGCCTGTCCTGGGCTTCTGATCTCAAAAGAGCAAAGAGCATCCTCTGGTCGGGATGCCAGGACCTGTCGGGACAGATTCCAGAAAGGCAGCAGATACAGTTTCAGTGAATTGACTGGACACTGTTTCTCACCAGGTGAATCCTGAAACCAAAGTTACCTGTAGGTGTGACTGTAACAGCAGCTGTTACTGTCGAGCATTTGCCCTGTAGTTCAGAATCTCTCAGGAAAGAAAGGAGCATCAGGGGCACCAGCGGGCCTCGAAAGGAACAAACCAAGCCAGGGAGGATCTCCCTCCAAAAGCACGCCCCTCTGAAGCTTTTTGAGTGAGAATCCCAAATCAGAGACACCAGAGACTCAGGACCTGTGAGGAGGTGACACATGCAGGCTGCCACGTGTCCTGGGGCAGAGGTGAGGATCCTTGTCCCTGCTGCTCCTTGGCCAAGGTCTCCTCCAGCCCCAGCAGATGCTCTGCAGGATCTGGCTCTCATTTCAAGGGATCACTGAAGCAGAGAGCAGGGCTCAGCACCTGGAGCCAGAGCTGGGTTCCCATACCTGCTTATTTTAGCCCATGATTGCCTAATTTCTGATAACAGGATTATCTTTCTGCCTGCTGTTAAATACTCATCAAAGCCTAGCATGTTTTGTCTGGGTTGTGGCCCTCAGTGCCTCTTGGGGCTGTGCATGGTGGGGGGCCAAGGCCAGGGCTCCTGGTGGTCACTGGGGCACCTGGCAGCTTTCATCACACCTGTGGTACATGCAGAGCCTGCTGAAACCAACGGCTGGGAAATGCAAAGCTCCATCTCCAGTTACTGCTCCCCTGCATCAGCCAGGCCCCTGCACTCCATGAGATATGTTCCAAATGATAGCATTTGTCTTTAATAAATGGGCACCACATAAACTGCCTCCTATGGGAAACCTGGGGGCTCTAAGTGAAACCTGATGTTTCCATTTCATGATGATGCTTTTGCTCTGAGATGAATTCCAACCCATCCCCTGTTTAATATCAGCCAAAGGTGCGCAGTGGGTTTGTATTGCTGTTTATGAAATTTATATTGCTGGGCCTAATCTGTTTCAGATCACCCAGCTGTCTCTGTGTCTGTATCAGCTTGACCCAAAACAGGGATGTTCTTGTGCCACAGCCACTGGCATCACCAGCACTCAGGAAGGATAAAGGGCAAAGCTCCTTCCATGGCCACAGGGCATCTGAATGGAGATAGGAGGTTCTTTAGTGAAATATTTCCTCAGAGTACCTGCTATGATGCTTCCTTTCAAGGCCAAATCTGCCCCCACTGGTCCCTACTCTAAAAAGGTATCTGAGATGCAGAATGAGTTTTTCAAGTATCACAGCAGCCTTGCTGCCACGCTCCTACATGTGCTGGAAACCTGAGGAACAGGCTGGCACATGCCAGGCTGCAAACCTTGGGGTATTGGGGCTATCATGTGTGCCCCTTTTATGCCTCTGGCATCAAACACACAGATCTGTGTGCACAGCTTGGCCCCTGACATGCTGCAGCAGAGAAACCCTTTACAGGTGGATGATGATTTCTCATCCCCTCAGCAGACACCTGCCACAGCATCCCTGGAACACTGAGAGCTCAAAACCCATCCAGAGGACAGCAAAGTGTCACAGGTGGGAGCATCTGTGTTTGATCCAAACAGATGTAAACCATGCACTGAGAAATCCCTTGAGCTCAGGGCTTATGTTCTACCCTTCTGTTGTGTCCTGGTGCTGCATCACCCAGACATTTCCAACAAAAGCTATGAGATAATCTCTGTCCTGTGGGAGCTGTTCCACTGGTATCTCTCGTGACAGGAGAGGGGAAGCAGAGCACTGCTTCGTCACCTTAGCACCTTTGCAGAGATCCCTGCTCTGACTCAGCCTCAGAAGGGAATGAAAATCCCTCAAATAACCTCAAAATATTTAGAAATCATGCTCAGGGAGGCACCATAGGTTTGTGTCACTGCTGGAGAGAGAAGAGAAGGTATTACCTGAAACTGTGCATTCGTGAAGAACTGGATGGGAACAAAGAGGTTGTAGCTGGATTTCTCTGCTCCCCACTTTTCTACAGCTACTAAAAAAAACCACCACCACAGAGAGCGAATTATGGAAACCACAGCACTTTTAGCTGAACTCTCTGGCCTCAAAACTGTGTCATTTGGGAAGGTCTGGACAGGACAAGCTCCATGAGCAGGGCTGGGACACAGGACCATGGCCTGCAGGGACCCCGGTGCACACTGACTCACAGGCTGGCTGCTCTCATGAACCCCAGTGAGAACCTGAGTTTAGCTCATAGCAAATGCCTTTTGGGGATGGAAAAATTAAAACAAAAAAAAAAAAAGAGAGGCTGACCCATTTGAGTTCCATCTGTTGGAGTTTATAACTGTTCTCCTTATAATTGTCAACAGACAATGTGAATTGCAATTAGCTAATTGCTTACGAGCTTTGCGTTCTAATAATAGTCATGTTCCAGAGTTATACAAGTTTGGAAGCTGCTGCTGTTCCCTTGCAACTGGCAAAAATAAATAATATCATATTCCCTCAGCTTTGCCATTTTTTGTAGTTTCATCCCCATGCAAATTGCTCCAGCATGTCCTAATCCCTGACGGGAGGGCAGACACATCCAACAGCATTTGTCTGCAGTTCCCTGCCCTGGGAGGGTTCAGCACATGCATAAGGATGTGGCACCGGGAGGCTGTGACTCCTGCATGCCCTTGTCCCTGCTGCAGGGGCAGCCCAGCAGGACCAGGAGGTGCCTCTCATCCTGGCAGGGTGGCAGGAGCAGGGTCTGCATCCCTGGAAATCCAGCCCTGCCATCAGCATGCGCTCGCTCAGAGCTTTTTGCAGGTTTTGGGTTTTGTTTGGATTTTTGCTTTCCCTTTGCAGGATCGGATGTGGTCCTGGCCCCTGTTAGTGACATGTTTTATTACCAGTAGCTTCAATAATGTCAGCACAGCCCCAGGCTGGAGCTTTCAGGAGCACAGCCTCTCCAGCGGCAGAGCAAGCTGTGCAGTGTCACCACCGCAGCGATAAGCGGGGGCTGGACCCCAGTGGGGCTCCCGGGGAGAACAGGGGGCAGGCTGGCTGCAGAGCCCCAGCATCCACGGAATGGGGAGCACGGAGAGCTCCCTCCCACACAAGGGAACTTTTCGGCACTCCTCTCCAGGCTGTGTGACCTCCAGCTCATTACTGCCACGCAGATGCAGCTAATTGGGAAGCAGAGCAAGAGCCTGATCCAGCGGAGTCAAGGCCAATGAAGTGAACATCATTCCCTGGCACACGAGGAACTACTGAACAGGGAGCTGCCAGCAGGCTGACATCTCCAGAGCTTACAGACTAATCTCATTAAACCCGACCAAAAAGCCTTTCAGAGCTGGGGGAGCCGTGTCCAGCGAAAGCTGGGCTGGATTATTCACCTCTGGGGCTTTTCCACATGCCTGGCTCGCTGTGTCCCCGCAGGCAGGGGGGTGTGGCAGCCCAGCTGCCAGGCGTGATGCAGCACAGGATGGGCGGCACCTGCCCAAACCCCGCTGTGCCAGGGCTCGGCCCGCGTCACTCTTGGCTCCCCAGACGGGGCTTGCACAGGGGCTCCTGTCCAGGCTCCTCACGAGCAGAACTCTCTGTCACTGCCTCAGGTGCGCCCCTGCTTCCAGCACAGCACCTGCGGGCTTCTTGGTTCTGCTTCGGGCTGCTTCTCCACCTTGTTGTAGGCACAACCGTACCGAACTTCTCATCCCTCACTTCTCTCTCCTGCTCCTGCCATCTGACTCACAAGTAGATTTATGAAGTTTAAAAGCATTCCTTGTGCAAGCCATGCTCCATAGCTTTGGCTTCCCACTCACACAACCTGCTCTCACCCCTTTCCCTGGGGTTTGGGCAGAGGTACCAGAACTGTGCCGTGAATGGGAGTTCTTGGCAAAGCCACAAGAGCTCTCCCTCACGGCAACTGAAGATTGCTGTCCCCTCCCCATGGCTCAGGTGCACAGGGCAGGGGAAGGTGGCTCTGGCTCAAACCAAAGACTGGGACACAAGGAGCTGGAGGAATCCAGCCAAAGGAACAGCTTTGCTCACTTCTGCTTTGGCTTCGCCTGTGAATGTTTTCCCTCAGCGCTGGTTGATGAGTTTCAGGCTGAGGGAATGTTAGGAAACGAAAGGGAGAAGGCTGTGACACATCGCATGATGCGCCAAGGAGCAGCGGTGACGCACAGCAGCTGGCAGGACTCTGGCGTGCACCTCACCTCTGCTGCCCCTACAGGACCTGCCGCCCTCAGCCTGGCTGTCCCAGCGCACCCACAGCTGCCCAGCACCAGCTGCAGCTCCTCTGCTCACCCCAGCAGCCAGGGACCAGCACCTGCTGCCCCACACCCCCAGAGGCGACACTGGCCAGGGCACGCCAAGGGGGCTGGCAGAGGGTTTGAAGCAGGAGCCTCCCCACTCAGAGCAGGACAGAAGGGGCAGAAAAGCTGCCATGGAGTGGCAGCTGCCAGGCACAGCTTGCCCCCAGGGCCACTGGCAAGCTGCAGATGTTGGCCATGGCGTGGCACAGCAGGGTGAGGTGCCACAGGACCGTGGTGCATCCAGGGGAACATCCCTTCTGATACTCCCACATGGATCACTGCCAGGAGCTTTTGGACATGAGGCCGTGAGGTTTGGCTGCCTTGAATTTATCTCCTAGCCTCAGGAGAGCAGAGCAAAGGTCCTGTAGGGCTCAGTGTGGGGCTGAGGCTGGGCCCCGGCTGACAAGTGGCCATGGACTACACACAAAAATGCTCTAAAGCTGACAACACCAAATGTTTCTTCTCCACCTAGTGCAGTTGTTTAGGATTCAGTAAGGAACAAAACTGCATCTTGTAGGTTTTAATAAAGCTCTTGGCGAACAGTTCAAACACCAGGAGAGAAGCTGGAGAGAGAGGTTGAATTTATGGGAGCAGGAGGAGATCGTTTGCTTTCTTAGGAACTGGAAAAGATTAATATTGTGCAAAGGCTCTTGGATTCATTCCTCACATAGCAGAATGGTTAGGAGACTTACTGGCTTGATGCTCTTCATTCTGCCTTCCCCAGGCAGCCTAGAGACTGTCTGGGCTGTGGAGAGAAGGACCAGGGAGAGCAGGGAGCCATCCCCAGTGAAGAGGCACCTGTGGTATGCTGGGGGGAGAGGGGAACCGAACCTCAGGGAGCTTAGTTGGGAAATTAAATAGGTGCTCGATATTTCTGCATGTTCTGATGTGTGGGGAGGCACTGGTACCTGGGGAGGTGGTGGGAGTATGGAGCAACAAGGCAGGTTCATCCTTCCAGCACATCCCCACTCCTGGACCCCAGGGTGCCAACAGCACAGAACTGTCCCATAACAGGAATCTGAGCCCAGGGGAGGCCCAGTCTCTCTCTCACCACAGGTATTTTGCAATCACCATGTACCATGCAAGGTAAATCCTGAAGCAAATTAAAATTCAAGAAAAAAGACAGGGATTTCCCAAGTTCAACTGAACAGCCCAAAACTTCTTTCCAACAGCCAAAATCTGCTGCAAGCCTCACTACACAGGGAGTGCAGGGAAGGATGAAAAGCCACTGGACACACATGGGAGGCCACAGGATGTTACTTCCAGACAAGCCAGAGCCTGTGCTGGAGAGGCAGAGGCTCAGGCATTGCTTCAATCCTATATTCAGTCTCCTTTGGCTCACATGGACAGCATGAGCAGCAGGAGCCACTGACCATGTGCCCTCCCAAAAGTGAGTCAAATTCCTTTGGAGGGAACAGTCATCTCCCCAAAAATTAAGTTAAGCTGGAAACTAGATGAGAGGAAGGGCAGAGCCATTTACTTTCCATCGTTGGTCCCAGTCACAGGAACACTGGACAGATCTCCTAATTTCTCCAAGCTGCTGTAGCTGGGAAAGTCCAAGCCAACAACCTGACACTTGGCTGGGTATAAATGTAGCACGGAGTGTTTTCAAGACTCCGTAGACAACCCTGGAGCCTTCAGCTATGGAAGATAAACTTCTGTGTTATTTATGGATATCTGTTGTGCTCTAATTCAGGGGTAGAAGGTTGCAGTGGTACCTAAACATTTCACTGGGAGACAGGAGTAGCTCTTGGGAAGCCACGATCAGTCGAATTTTCAAACAATACTAGGAAATAGGTTTGCTCTTTCAGAGATTGAATTAAGAACTTGAGCAAAACTGCTAAACATGAAAGTTCCCAGACATCTGGAAAGAATTAGTCAGGAGAATGCTTGGGACAGGGAGATCAGGCAAGTTCAGGAGACACCTACTGCAGATCTGTGTCCACAGGAGGAGGGAGGAGGAGGGAAAGGGTTGGGGGGAAAAGCAGGAAGGGAGGATTGAAATGAAACCTCTACAGGACAGGCAATGAAAACAGGCTCTGTCCACAGGCAGCCCCAGAGGGTTTCTGGGGGGCAGGGGGTTGGGGGCCAGACCACACTGGCAAAGAGCTCAGCAGGTTCGTGTGTTGTGGTGTGTCCCAGATA
>JAWWMU010000080.1:2916651-2928275 GCA_035048155.1 Cinnycerthia olivascens | reverse complement strand
GGTGATTGGTTTAGAGTAGAGACCGACTGTCTAACATAGATGATAGGTATTGGAAAGTAATTGTAAATAATGTAAAGATAGTTTTTAGTATAAAAGATAAACCCTGCCTTTCAGGCAGGAGTTTGCCTTCTGCCGTCCTGCCAGAAAGACCTCGGCAGGGCAGAGAAAGAATGTTACAGATAATCTTAAATAAACAACCTTGGAAGCAAGACCTGAAGATTCTGAACTCCTTCTTTCATCTCGGGCTGGGGAAAAAAAAACGACTTTACATGTCGGGAAAACTTCAGCAAAAACAACAAACCCGACCATTGGTGTCTCTGGGTGGGCTCGAGGGTTGCATTGAGGCGCCCCAGGTGAGAAAACCCCACAACCAAGCAGAGAGGCCTGGTACCTGCTCGGCCGGTGGACACGTTGACCTCGGCATACTGCTGGCCGGCCAGCGGGCTGACGGCCGACACGCCGTTGAGGGCCGCCACGCGGATGGTGTAGTTGGCGTGGGGCAGGAGGTTCACCAGGGTGACCGTGCGCCCCACCAGCCCCGTCTGCTGCGGCACGAAGCCCACGCCGCTGCCGCAGCGCTCGCACGGCGGCACCGCGGGGCACCGGCCGCACCACAGGCTGTAGGTCAGGTCGCTGCGGCCGCCCGCGTCCGCCGGGGCACTCCACTCCAGCACCAGGGACGACTGCTTCAGGCTGTACACCAGGTTCCTCGGGGCAGAGGGTGGGCCTGGAAGAAAAAAGAGCGTCTGTGAGCAGGGGTTGGGATGAAACTAAAGGGAGCGGCAGCGCAGGCTCTGGGGGTAGAGCACAAGCACGGTCCTGGACAGCCACAGCCACAGAAAGGACACGTAGGCATTGGTGTGTGCAACACTGTGGGGTGTGGGAGAGAGGGTCCCAGCTGGAGGGATGTGTGTGCACCACGAGCCACAGCTCACAGTGGGCATGAGAAGCACCTGGCTGGACCCAGCACTTCCCCAGGCACCCACGGGGCCTGGGAGCTGCTCCTGGTCAGACACTGGCTGGCCGTGCTCAGCAGAGATGGAGGGTTCCTCATCAGTGTGCTGGCAGCTGGACAGCATCCATCACCAGAGCAGCTGGAGTCCAGTCCAATTAACGAGAGGCTATTTAATTAAAACCCGTGAACTACAGTGACTAAATGACTGTGCCCCAGTTTTACCAGGGAGTCTGCGAGCATCTGCCTCATCAGCCTGCGAGCTCTGGGCTGTAGGGACAGCCCCTCCATCCCCTCCCCACTGCAGCATCCCCCCAGTGCAGACGGGACCCCGAGGTGAGCAGGCAGTGCAGGGGGAGCCCGGGACAGCCCTGGGCACTGCCTGGCTCTGTGCTGCAGCACAGACCAGGTGCCAGGGGCAGCCGCTCCAGCGAGACGTACGTGTGCAGGGGGCAGATGGCGGGTCTGAAGGAGACCTGGAGTAATTCGTCTGGCACAAACAGAACGTGGAGGCTTCCTCGTGTGTGAAGCTGTGCTCAGGGCATGGAGAACAGAGACGGAGACGAAGGGAGAGCTTGTAAAACCCCGGCAGGCAAGCTGAAAGAGAGAGAGGGTGTTAAGGGGAGAGCAGCACAGGAGGAATGGGGACATGTGTGATGACTGCATTTCCCTGTTTCCTTGGACCCCCTTTGCTGCTGCTGGCCAGCAGACACCACCCCCTAAGCTGCTTTCCCTGAGCACCAGCATGATCCTGGTAGCAAGAAAGATGTCTCTTGGTTTTACCCAGAAGAGACATTTGGGTGCTGTAGCTCTGCACTGACTTTCATAGTAAATGTCATCCCCTATCTAGGGTGCTAGATAAACCAGGAAAAAAATAGCAAATGTTAAAGTTACTCCCAAAACTTCCAGTTCCCTCTTTAGAGTTGAGAAACCAAATCCAAACTGGTAGTATATGCATAGCATGGAGACAGAGTTTGTTTTTTTCCTTTAGTTAGGCAGCACTGACCACCATACAGGGCAGAAATATCACTGCATCAGACAGGACAGGAAAATCAATCCTATTTACAAACACGATGGGATCAAAGCACTAAACCCAGAGCCCCCCCCCTCGGATGTGCCTGTCACACAAATCTGACATCTCATCGTAGGAAACTGAACATTTCCAATTAGAAGTGTCTTTCAGACTAGTCCACCCCGTTTTCTAACAGCCAGAAGTAAGTTTACAGACGTGCCTGTCAATAATGGCACAAAATGCCCCAATTTGCATGTCCCAGAAGCAGGAACCACAACCCCATGTGAGTGTGTCCCATGAGGAGCCATGGGCTTTACCTGCTGATTTTTTTCCTTGGCTGTCCGAAACTTGCCCTTCAGAAGAACAAAAGTGCACATGTGATGCATCATGTGTGTCTCTGCTTCTTTTTTCAGACAAACTCCCACCCTCTTCCACCTCATCCTACGAGAGTTTTTCTTGGTCTCCAGCTGGTTTAGGTGTCCCTGTCATTTCACAGTGCTTATTTCTGCAGTGGGTATGTGACAACTCTTGGGAGATCAGGTCATCAATTTATAGAATGAAATTCTCTTTTTTGTACACTGCTTTCTATCCTGTTGCTGGCCCTCTGGTACTACCGCAACTCGATTATTAAAAATAAAATTCAGTAATTCATTGTCCCAGAGCCAAATGGGATGGGTCAGATGGATCAACTGCCCCTCTCCAGCTCCACTGCTGACCACAGAAGCTCCTGAAGCAGGCCTGATCCAAGTCAGTGACAGAGAGCACATTCCCCCCTCGATGTGACACTGCCAAAGCAGCAGCAGAACCAGCTACACTGATTTGTGTGGCAGGCTGGCCCATTACCCAGCATGAAGTCACCATGGGAAAGGCTTCTCTTACCACCTCACCTGACACAGCTCCTCAGACAGGAATGGATGTTTCTGCTGAGAGAGAGCAGCCTCCTCTCTCATTCCCAGCCTGTGCCATAGGGAAAGGAGGGGCAATTGAGGATGCAGACCTAGAAAATGCATGGTTTCCTACTCCAGCGGCACAGGACAGCTTTCAGTTTCCCTTCCCAGTGAAGTCCTACCAGCAGCAGTGCAGTGTGTGCCAGCATGAATTAATAACAGCTGCAGCCTCACTCAAAATGCATATACAGGCATTTATAATTAACACTACAACTCGGTTGTCTTCCAAAATCAATTCCTTTCCAGTTTTGGTCATGGAATTGTATTTGACAAAGTTCATCTGCTTTAATGTGTATTAATTTTCTCTGTTGAAGCAGACATTCATAAAAATGCTCTTTAGGAAAGCCACAGCTGGGGAGACAGGCAGCCAGCACTGAGGGTGCCACAGCAAGAAGCAGGACAGCACCACAGGCTGAGGCACCCCAGCAGCCTGAAAATCCCTCCCAGCAAAGGGCAGACTGGGAGAACTGGGCCCCTGCAGCTCTTAGACTTGCATCCAGCCCTCCCTGAGCAACACTCAAACCTGCAATCTCACCCCTGCCATCCAAGTTGTTCACAAAGCATCTTTCACAGGAGCTCTTGCTCCTGCTGACCCCTCACTGGACCAGGCTGGCACAGCCATGCTCCATCTATCTTAATCCCATTATCAAGCCCAGCAAGTCACTGTTTATTATGTTCCAAACATTTCATCAGTGCTTCAGAGGCACAGTGCTTCAGCACAGGGAGAAGGAGGGGGCAGCAGCCCCAAGGAGGGTCAGACACTGCCATGGACAGAGACACACTGCCCAAAGCAGACAGGGCACCTTGTGTAAATCACTGACAGAACAGAGTTTCAGTGGTGAAACTCTGTTCTGTTACTGAGGGAGCCAAAGAGCCTTATTGACAAACATCCCTGGGTAGCAGAGAGGCTCCTGCCCCCTCCACACTGACTCTGAGATCTCACCTTGTCTTCCTGCACCAGCTGTGATCAACACTGCAGGCAGAGAGAAGGGACAGCAAACATGTCCAACCTCTGTGCAGTGTGAGGGACAAAGCATGAGGAGCAATCAATGCAAGCACTGAGTCAGGCTCCTGTCACCTCAGTTCCATGTCTGCCAGGAGGGGAACTTTGGGCTGCACCACTCGAGAGAATCCAAAAGCACCTTGTCTTCCACGCAGTTTGGAGGTTTTTAATAACTGGTTTTCAACAAGCAGCCCATGGTCCAACACATTGCCAGCAATTCTGACACCCCTAGACAATGCTACTATGTAATTTTTGTCCTTGTTAAATAATTTGAAGAGTACTAAAACGAAAACCTGCGTCCAAGGGCAAGATCTTCGCACGTCCCCAACAACGAGCTCCTAACAGCCAAAATTAAATTTAGTGATTTAGTCCACAAGAAAGACAGTCTTGAAATATCTAACAGACTGCACTTGATGAATCCAGCCAGGACTGACAGAACCTCATTGCTATTTATGCCAGAACGTTGCTCAAGGACACACTGAAGCAGGCACATTCTCTGAGCCAGCTGCAATTCACTGCTGTCCCTCTCAGCTCCCTGAAAGGGTTCCTGGTGAAGGACTGGCTGTCCTGCCTCTCCAGTGCCCTGCTGAGCACTTCAGCCCACACAAACCCCCTCAGCTGTGGGCGAGACACGTCCCCTCTGCATTTCAACAGCCCATCCAACACGTTCATCCAGCAGCCAGATATCCAACGACCTTAACCTCACAGGAATTCTGCAAACAACTTGTGATGCTTGTAATTGTCAGAGTAGTTTGCTCTGAAATTAAATGTCATGGAGCGATTTGTGTCTGAATCTGTCACAACTTCCACAGCCATAATTATTTCAGACACACTGTGAACCAGCAAGGTAACCTACAATCCCAAATGATGGATGCCTCCAAGCCTGGTCATTACTCCAGGGACTGGAAAGAGAGCTCATTTTACATGGGTGTTCCACCTCACAACCCCCTGCAATGTGCCCAGCTCCAGAATTCCTGTGGAATTGCCTCCAATTCCACACAGCAGTACTGGCCCCACAAGCACAGGGCCTGACTGTGGGATGCCTGTGGCTGCATCCGTGGTGAAAGCAAAAAACCTGGTGTTTTGTGCAACTTACAGAGCCCCAGGAGGAAAAATAAACGTATGCATAATCCTCCAGCCTCAGTCAGCAGATAAAATACACTCCAGGAGCACTTACAGGTTTGTAAGCTAATGTATAAAAGATGAAACAAATCAAAAGCTCCAAGTGCTGTACATTTGGATCCATCTTTTTTGTATTTAAACAGAAATGCAGACCTCGGGCTTCAGGAGGTATCTTTGCAGTAAATGACAAAATATTGTCATTTATTATTTTAAATTTATCTAAGTTTCAATTGAACTATTTCTTTTCCACCTAAGGGCACTGCAGTGACACAATGCTGTGGTGGGACAGAAGAGCATCTTACTCACCCCACATCCCACTCCCACCCTAAACCTTTGTTTTCTCCCTAAGAGATACACAATAAATCTTCCTTGTGCCTTGTCCATAGCAGGCTGAATTCAACATGCTGCTCAAAAACCCATCTAGTCATGCAGACAAGGGGGGGGAATTTCTGTTTTTCCCCACTTCAAATAGCACCTGTGGACAAGGCTGTCACTGAAGCCACCCCCGTGCGAGGTTTTCCTTCCCAGAAAAGCAGCAACACTCATCTCTTTAAAAGGTCACTTAAAAATCCTGAAAAAAACACTAGAAAATATTTCAGCTTTAAAACTGTCTTCAGTGATGTCATTCCCATGTGGACAAGGGACATGGTCACTAATTAGACCATCACTGACCAGAGCAGGGCTCCAGGTGCTGGTGAGGGGGAGCAGAGCATGGGACACAGCAGCAGTGCAGGGCTGGCTCCTGCCAGTGCTGTCAGAAGCAGAGAAAAATGAATTGAGGAGGAAACTTTGCCAGAGCACAAATTTACGTTTCTGTCAAAGAAGAGTGGCTGGCAGCTATTTTTGGTAACTGGTCTCCATCATATTAATTCAATGTCTGGTTTAAGCTGTTTCTTTTGCTGCAAATCTGGTTGGTAAATATTAACCTTGAGCTTTGTTGAAATTCTCCTTGCAGATATTACGAGGGATTGGATGGAAAAGATGAGGAAGAAGGAGACGACTTTGGATGAAAATGTCAGGGAGATCCCCCACGTCATGGCTTCATTTACACAAAAGCTATCACTACACACCACAAAACAAACAGCACAAAGGGGCTACAGCTCACACCTGACAAAATTAATGGCAAAAAGACATCAAAGCTGAGAAGTGAAAACAAAACAGGGATGGGCAAGGGATCATCCACAGAGCACAGGACTGCCCACTTGCCTGCCATGCATCTTCTGGGAATGGGTTTTATGGTCAGAGCAAGCACAGAGCAGCATCTGGCTACAGAGATACATCAGACAAGACAAGCAGTCTGAGTGCATTTCCAGTGACAAACTCTCCTTTTCTTCGTGAGTGGATGTTAAACAGACACTAAAGTTGAGCAGTCCCACCCCAGAGAGAGCTGCACTCCACCAGTGCCAAAACGATTCATCACAAACATGCAAACTTGTCAGGAGTGCTGGGGTGCCTCAGGACGGGAGGATGGACATGGAAAGGCTCAGCTCTCCTGCAGCCAGAATTAGCAAGTCATAAGTCTGATTGGCCTTTTTTTCATCTCTCCTAATTTCTGAGTGAGGATACAAACCTCCTCTTGCTACAGGATGCTTTCAGTGGTTAAATCAGGATTACAGGGACACCAGATCTGCCAACAAGTTTAAACTCCTTCTCTGGTTCATCTCCTGCATCCTCCACTGTCACCAGCACCACAGTCCTGCTGCCAGCACCACCCTCAAGCACCACCCTGGCCCCCAAGCCACCCCACAGGCACCAGCAGCAGCAAAGCCCCCACCACCCCCAGCCCACCACCCAGACCTCTCAGGAACACAAGAGCTGCAACAGAGACTGTGGCCAAGAAGTTTCGTGGTCCAGCAGGATTCACACCCTCTGAGCCCCCCAAAGCCACCACAGGATCATGGTGCTGGAGCCTGGTGTGTTGTGCCATCACTTGGATGGTTTAACACCCCCAAACTCCCAAAGCATCCACCTGCCTCCAGCTCAAGGGCTTTTGTCCTCATTGAAGAATTTCCACAGCCCTGGCTGCTTTCATCAGAAATATTTTAAAGCTATTCACTTAGCACTATGCTAATGCAGGGCTGTAAACAAACCCAAAACTTTCAATACTTAAAAACTATTTTCTGATATTTGACCAGACATCAGATGCTGCTCCACAGAGAATGACTAATGACCTGCTTTCTGTGAGAGGGGAGAGAAACTTAATTATGTCCATTAAATTACTTCAAATATTTTTCCTCAGAGAATATGAATTATTTAAACTCAACACAGAGAAACCTGAAACATTAGCAAAAGCCTTCTGGGACTCACTATGTAAATCCCCACTCCAAACAGATGTGGAAAGCATGGCAACCTGCCATGCAGCCACTGAAGCAATCAACAGCACTGAGATTTCAATTTGATAGCTTTAATAAGGTCTTCTTAAGGAGAAGCCACTGCCCACAGCACTGGGAAGGGCATCCCACCACCTGGAAGTGGATGGAAGGCAGCACCACCAGCACAGTGAAAAGCCTGGAGGTGCCTCTGAAGGGCAGATCCAGTTCCAGGGGAAAAGCTCCTCTCCTGCACCACCTGCCTCCAGTGCAGGGGAACTCTCCCCGCCTGGGACTCACTTAGCTGTTTTCCTCTCAGCCTGGTTTTGAGGTGAAAAGGGAGACATCCAAGGTATCATCTGCACACCAGGTATGGGTAGCAAAGGGCACATCTTCTCAGATGTGTTTTGCTGAAGAACACAGCTTGCAAGAAGGTGCCCGGGGGTGGCATTAGCCCAGCAACTCTCTCCATTCAGAGGCTCACACACTCTGAGGAAGAGTATGACAGCCAGCATCCCACACCTGGCTCTCACCTGCCTTTGAAAGCGAGATGGAAGTGGTCACAGCTCCAGGTTCATTAGTGGGATGCCTTGTTAAGGCAGAGGGTACATCCATTTTTGCAGCTGTCCTTAAACATAACCTTGTGAGCTGTAAGTCACCAAATTATTAAACCGTGTCCAAAGCGTATCAATAGGGATATTAATGTTCTAGAGTAATTTTAGCATTACAGAATAAAGCTGTGGGAAATGCCTCACAGCACCCAGAGCTCTGATACGTCTGCCCAACCAGCACCATGCTGCAGAGCAGCCCCACGCCCTCCAAACAAACGTCTGGGATGGGGAGCTACCATCACCCAAAGAAACATATTGCTGACAAAAGTCAATTCCACTTATCCAAACTGTGCTCAGACACCAGAGAGGTCTGGCAGCAGCATGGACTGACACGGAGAAAAACTGGCAGGACACCAGTGGCCACTTTTACCTCTGCATCCCCCATCCTTCTCCTCAAAGCCAGGGCTGCACACACATTTCCCGACGGGCACCAGCCACTCGCCCTCAGCACTGCAGTGCATCCGGGGGGGGTTATCCACATCCACCTCAGCATGGGCCACACAAGTGCCCTTAACTTCCACCAAAGTCACAAAGGCCGTCTCTGCCACCGTGTCTGGGAACGTGGCCAAGTTCTGCACAGTGGTGAGACACTTCTTGTAATAGACCCGCACAGAGACCAGCGCCACGCAGGCGCCCACGTCCTGGAAGCCCAGGTGGAAGCCTCTCTTGCTCAGGTGCCCAATCTCCCTCAGCTCGGTGTTGAGCTTCATCTTGCGCTCGCCCAGGTCCCCCTGTGTGAAGCTCTCGTCAGCAGCAATGGTGTCGATCTTGGTGTGCTCACTCTCACGGACACTCTGGCCCAGATCAGAGTCAGACTCCACGTAGTACAGGTTGAAAGTCTCCTTGCAAGTGCTGGTCACCCCAGGGATGCTGTTGCAGTCCCGCAGGGTGAACTTCAGCTCGATGAAGATCCTCTGGCCGTCACGCCTGGCGATCCAGCCTGTCTGCAGCCAGTTGTTCTGGTTGGGCTCCATGACGTTGCACACCTGGTACGTGCGTATTGGCTTCAAGGTTTCATCCACGCCACTGATCTCTTCCCACTGGGGACAGAACACAAAGGGCTGGAACAGCTCGGGAGCTGCCCCAGCAGACACACCAGCCAGTATAAATATCACTGGCACAAGCCTCCCCACCACAGGCCATTATGTCGTAGGCACTGGAAGTCCTCAGCCCACCAAACCCACCCGGCTGCAGTAACCATGTTCCTGGACCACCTAACACCTGAGCTCTCTCTCTGCAGAGGTGCAAATGTGAAGATACAACCAGAAAGGCAGCACTGGCAGCAGATCTTGGGAAACAAAGCCTGATTCTGGACACATCATCTGCTGAGGAGCTAGAGCCTTCATATCACACGCACTCCCCAGATTTTCTGTCCCTGGGAAGGTGCATCCACACAGTGCTACCACACAGGGCAATGCTGGCTGGGGTTGGGCCACCCTGAGAAATTCAAGGTGTCTATGGAGATGTGACACCAGTCACACCATCACACAAGGGCATCAAACACCTCCATGAACAGCAGCAGCTTCTCTGCCAGAAGTTTTAGCTGCAACAAGACAAATCCTCCACCTGCAAGTGAAACAGGGTTTCCCCAAAGCTATCAGCAGAGATTCTGATCAATGAAATGATGATTCAACCCTCACAGCCTGAATGACGACCTGGCAATTTCCCAAAGCAATACTTTCTGGGAGTAAATTTATGCAAAACAGTCAAAACATACCCAGAACAGAGTTTCTTCTGCAAACAACCAGTTATGCCACACAGAGGACTCCAGGACCTACACTCTTCCCTCTGAATGCTTTGTTTCCATTCAGGAAAACAAACCCAAAGCTGCAAGGAGCACAACTCCAAGCTTACTAAAAGTGGCTTTAGACTGACACCAGTAGCAAAGCCAGGGGCTGATGAAACAAACACTGCCTGACACAGCTCCCAGTGACTCCCCCAGCCACAGCCCATTCTAAGGGTTTGACTGACCCTTGGTGCTCATGCTGGCGTGCAACCCACAACACAAAGCCTTAACTAGCCAGTGTTTATTGGCTTGTTTTAGCACTGTAAAATCCATTTTGAGAAGGAACTCCACGCCAGTTGCAGCGCTCACATAGCCAATGCCTCAGCCCTTGCTCTGCTCCCAGGGGCTCCTGGCACTGACCGTGCCAAGCTCCCCATCGACCTTGAACGAGGAGGTCCCGTGGCTGCCAGCCCCCAGCCCAGCTCCGTGGCAAGCCAAGCACCAAGAGGCTGACAGACCCTTCCACCCCCTCCAGTGGTGCAGAGGGACAGTCCCACCCCTGTGCTTACCCCGTTCGATGGGTGTGAGGTCCAGCCCAGCTCCGCCTGCGATTCCTTTGAGTCCAGCAGGACAACTGCAGGGAAGACAGCATGTAAGGAAAACCACTGACAGAGGAAATGCTGGTAAAGCTCACCCAGTCCATGCACTGGGAAGCTTAGTGCCATGCTGTGCCCGGCCCCAGCTCCCACCCCGGCAGCCATAGCATCACCGTGTGAGCACCAAGCGCCACGAAGCTCTCACTCCACATCCAGAACAACCTCGCAGGTACCTGATTATTGCCCTAACGACTGTGTCACCCCAGGGAGGACTCCTCGGACAGCACACACAACATTGTACCATGCCCACAACATGCGGATGCTGGAACTGAAAGGTACCAGCAGCTGCCTTGAAAGAGGGATTTCCCTGGCAAACGACAGCCTTTTTCCACAAAACAGCCAAATCTATCTTTGACAGGAAGAGCCATTTCCCTCAGTTCACAGCTTCACGATCCTTCCACAGCCATCAAACAGCCACAGCCGCCGAGCGGCAGGCTGAGCCCCGGGCTCAGACACCGGGAACCAGGGGCGCGGCGGCGCATCCCCGGCGGGCACATCCCCGGCTGCCGCTCGGCTCCGAGCGCACCGGGATGCCCCGAGACACTTCTCCCGTCTCCGGACCAGTGGGGTCCGTCCGTGGCAGCGCAACCTCCGCGAACACGGACCCCAGGGCTCGAACCGCCTCCCTGTCACGGTACTGGCAGCGGCTGCCTCGCGCCTCCGGTGATCGCGGGCACCGGGACACCCCGGGCTGAGCCGGGCACTCCACGAGGACCAGTCCGTCCTCTCCCGCTCCTCCGGCAGATCTCCGCGTCCCGGACAGTAGCGGCACATCCTCCCCACAACCCGTCCGACCAGCCCCGGAGTGACCCCACCGCCGAGCCGAGCCGGCCACTCCCGGTATCGCAACGCGCAGCCCGACTCGCCGCGGGCGACCCAAGTCGGGGCCGATGCGGCGACACCGCGCGTCGAGGCAGCCGGGCAGCACGGGGGGACACGGCGGTGCCGTAGCACCGGGGACACGGCGTGGCGGGGGGCGCCGGAGCGCCGAAGAAACGGGAGGCGCCGGAGCACCGGGAAGCGGCGCCGCCCCGGCCGGCTCACCCTGCTCGGCGGCGGCGTGGGGCAGCACCGGCAGCGGCAGCAGCAGCGGCAGCAGCAGCGGCGAGAGCAGCAAAAAGTTTAAAACACGCTTTCTACTATTTTTCTTCCTCTTTCTCTTTCTCCCTTTATTTCTCTTTCTCTCCCTTTCCCACTGTCGGGCACCCTTCTCTCTGGGTCCCTTGCCCGACGTCCCTCTCCTCTCCCCGCCTCCCTCTCCCCTGCCGGGCCGGGCCATGCCCCCG
>JAWWMU010000080.1:2880966-2891967 GCA_035048155.1 Cinnycerthia olivascens | reverse complement strand
GTGACAGCGGCACCGCCGGGCTCCCCCGCCGTGGCCTTGGAGCTCGCTCGCTGTCGCCGCGTTCGTGTCTTATCGCATTAAATTCACAGTTCAAAATAAAGCAAGACGGGCTTGGTTTGTATCTGCCCACCCCCCAGACCCCCAGCGCCTGTGTGTGCCCAAGGCCGGTTCTGCCCTGGCTCTCTGGCATCGGGCCCAGCCCGGCAGAGGCACAGAACCCTCCTGGGATGTTCATTCCTTTCTGTGGTGTCCTGTCCTTTCTGTGGTGTCCTGTCCTTTCTGTGGTGACCCCAGCAGGATGAGGATGGAGGGCTGCGGTGGCAGAGTCCCAGTTCTGGGTTTCAGCTCCCACCCAACCTCACGGCACCAGAGCGGCCGAGTTGGGCCAGTGCTGGGGAAAAGGCAAACGCTGCCTTTCAGGGTTGGAATTCCTCCTAAGAGGAAAGGGCAGGATGCTCACACTCCTCTCCCACACTCCCACAGAATACTCTCAGGAAAAACTATTATAACACAATGTTTAAATAAGCATTTAATTAGGATTCCATTAGTATTAATATTGCTTTCAATTCCAAAAAGGTTAATTTCCACTTCTTTGCAGATATTTCAAAGTACAATATTAACTTCATACAAAATGAGCAATTAAGCAAACACCATTATTTCACATTCTTCAAAAAATACAAATTCATATTTACTCTTTTGGGTTTTGGAGATGCTCTTCCTTTGGAAGTACTGTACCTGTAACTAACATCTTCACATTGCTCAATGTAAGCACATTTGTTCCCATGTTTCAGAGTTAAATAAATTCCTTTACTACCATACACACATTCTTGAGAAACTGGGGTTCAGTTCAGCTGTCTCCAAAGCCCCAGGCAGTGCAGCCCCCCAGCCCCGACAGCTCAGCTGGAGGTGGAGCTGCCCCCGGCTGGGATTTGGGCTGAGTGAGGCAAAACAGAGCAGGGTCAGCCCGAGCAGCGGGAGGACAAGAGAGTCACAAACCAGGAACACCAGCGACTGCAACTACAGCACTGCAAACACACCCTCAAGTCTGCTGGAAAAGGTCACGTGAAAAAAAAAAAAAAAAATCTTTTCTTAAGAAAAAGTAGAAACTGCATTTATTTGAGAAAGTGTACACTGCATAATGAACCAAATTTTGGCCAGCTTGCACACCACTGCAGCATGGTGTGGGGTTTCACCTAGTTCCAAAAACACACACTTAGACTATGTACACTACTACATAAATATCCAGTTTAATTTGCATTTCTCAGTGCAGACACAGAATCCAACTTCTAGAACATGTGATAGATATCAAGACAAGACACAAAAAAGTTAAAAGTTCAGCCCTGTCCATGAGAATTGACTACAGGTAACATTTATAAAAACTTGACATTGCTTCCAAAATATGTTACGGAAAAAAATAGTATACAATTAAAAACCCTGCAGTCAGAAATTTATAGGGTTTATTAAAGACACGTTCTTTTTTTTTTGCCTTACAGCCCAAACTGACTCCAACAGTTCTGCCCAGCTAGCTCAGGTAACTCCTGCCGAGAACTTTTCACCCACAGATCTCAAATCGTTTCAGAGACGCCACCCTGCCCTGGGCCCTCGGCAGCGCGAGGTTCTGTGCCCTGCTGGATGTGACACCAGAGCTCCTCAGCTCAGCAACACCCCAGCCACAGCTGCTCATCTCCAGTCCCTTCCAAGGACAGCTACCCTGGGCTCAGCCCCCCTGCAGCTCCAGCTCTGAGCCCAGTTTATCCTGGGAGTGCTGTAAACAGTTCACAGCGTTGGTGCACATCAAGGACAACGTCGTGGATGGCTACGGCCGGGCCACCCCCAAGGAATAAGGCAGTAACAGGACATCAGAAACCATCTTGAAGACGAATTTCAAAGGTGCAACATTGCCTGTTTGAAAGCAGCTTGTCACTTGTGTTCCCACGTGGGTGACAGAACGAGGACAGGGGAAGAAGGACACACACCAAGGGACACGGCATGTCCAACAGGAGTGACAAGCAGCCCCCAGAAAGCGTGAGAGAAAAGGCTGCTGAAGCACAGTGCTCTCAGAGGGTTATTTGCATAGATTGGATTTGCTAACGATGCATAAATTTGTCTGGGGCACGGGGGAAGGGCAGCACAGCACCCACCACACCTGTTCTGTCAGACAGACACACACGGACCCACGCAGGACAAGGATCTTTAGCTACAGGTATTGCACCAAGTTAAGTGCTCATCTTTGCACACCCCTGTTAACTATTACTCAGAGCAAAAATAAACTTTGTGAAAGTATATACAAAAGAAATTGCAGCAATTGGGTTAAAGATAAAATAACCTAAAGTGCATTTTAGATACCAGTATGAGGTTCTGCAAACTTGTCTTCCTGGGCACACTCAGCATTACACAAGTGTCCAACTCGTACTTTGTTCCATGTAATTCAGTACCAGCATTCAATCAGTGCTGATTTTCCACCCCCCACTCCCCACCTACAAGCACAAAAAGCAATTTCTCCAAGCAAGTCTGCTCGACTGGGTCCTTGCTTGGTGACCAAAGCTTCCAAAGTCAGTAACTCGACCCCCTCTACATATTTAAGCTTCTAGAAACTATGAGTGACCAAGTAAATCCCCACCAGCATAAAAGAGGTGACCTAGAGCAGTGCAGTTTTGCTCTCTGACTGATAATTAGAGGGGTTCATGCAGATTTTGTAGAGGCAGGCACGCTGTTCCCAGAGGCTCCAGCACATTAACCCTTTTTTGTGAATCCACATCTCAGCACATCTGTAAGGGCAGAAACTCTCCCTTTTATTAACCATGTAATAGTGAATACGCTAAATCCTGGGGCAGCAAGGAGAGGACAGGAAAATCTGTGGCCTTGCAGAATTCTCAGAGCTTTGCTGCAGCTGCCCTTGGATCTCCTCCCATCCCAGCATGGCACAGACTGCCCTGCAGCACAGTCTGATCACACAGCACTGGGGATGATGCAAATGTGAAAACATCTCAGGCACACACAGCACAGACACTCTGGAAAGCAGATGCAGGATAAACAACAAAAGCACACACCTGTAAAACACAGTGGATGCACAGCCCGTGTGCTCACAGAATCACATGCTCCTGCCTCAGTACAAGCTCTAACCAGTTCCACCTGAATTGCAGCCTGCCTGACACACGTGTAAGAGGGCAATGGCAAACCCAATGCACCAAAGAATCAGCAGGACATAGTGCTTTTCCTGGAACACAACAAAAAAAAAAAACAACCCAGTAGCTGTGAAGAGAAACAGCAGAGATTGACCCTGGGCACTGCTGCCCATCACTGCAGCTCCACATTGAGCTCCCCAGTTCAGAGACTTTGGTAGTTTCTTCTACTCATTTCAGTCACAAAAGTTTCTGAAGATGCTCTCTGGTCCAACCAGAAGAGTGTTTTAGGTTGACTAAGTCACAAGTAGCAAAAGTAAAAAAGCCTCCCTGAAGGCTGCGAAGGCTCAGAGGCGGTTGCTGAACTGCCCAGCTGTCACAGTGCAGGCCACATCTGGGACCCCTGTCCCCCATCAGAGGTAACCCCCACAACTCCTGGGGAATCTTCACACCTGCATCAGCAGTCTCCCACAGGCACACATCCACACCCACCCACCCTCAAACACCACAGCTGCATTTTGCCAAAGAAAATGCCCGAGGGCACAGTGAGAGGCACCAGAGGGACCCCCAGGCAGTGCTCAACCCCCTCCCAGGCGGAGCCCTGTGCAGAGCAGCTGGCAGGAGACTCCTCTGTGAGCCCACTCCCAACCATGCAGGCCTTGGGAGGATGCTTTTTGTGTTCAAAGCAGTTCTTGCTGCCAAGCAACCCAACAGCAGCACAAAATGAAGCTGTAGGAGAAAAGCAAAGGGGCCACCACCTCGCCGCCCTCCAAGGATTGCCATTACAGGAACAAAACAGAAATGCTTTATTAACCTGTTTTGTGGATGCCCAACCTTGCTGCTGCAGGACTCTCAGCCCCTCTACAACAGCCCTGGCACACACCCAGAGGAAACACCACCAGCATGTGATGCCCTCGAGTTCATCCCTGCAACTGCCAACAGCGAGCTCTCCGCCCTGGCTCAGACACACACAGTGCTCCTGGCACACCCAGCTGCCCTCACAGGACATGGTTCCTTCCTTTCTGCACTTCACCAGAAGCAAACTGTCCAGGAGGGGAAGGCCAGCTCCCTTCAGTCCCTTTCCACCCATGCCTGGGCACTGCATTCTCAGGGGAACACAAGAGGTCTGAAGCCAGCCTCAGTGTTGGTCACACCGAGTGTCACAGGAGGATTAAACACCTGCTGATCACCAGCAGCTCTCACAGGGCTCTCCCCTCCCCAGAGGTACAGAGAGCAGCTCTGATCAAACACAGAGAGTGAAAGATCTCTATCCACTACAGCTTGCATTCCTAAATCGAGTGCAGGGACACTCCCCACTAATTGGCTTACAGTCATTATCTTTATATCTCACTAATGACAACACTGTAAACTGAATAAAGACTATTTAATATTCTTTCCTTTAACACAAGAAGACTGACAGCCAAAGCCAGAAAGATGGATAAAAACTATAAAATTACATCTTTTAAAATAATGCAGCATAAATAAACCATTTAGAATGAGACTGCATTTATTGCAACATTACAGGCTTTTTGGTGGAAGGGGGGGTTTGGATTTGATTTACCCTGAGTAGGTTAGAATATAGACTCTCAGTTTGATATGAAAAACTATTCTGTTGTGTAACATCTTTTAGTCAAGAAATAGCCCCGTGCACAAAAAGCTGGCATTGCAGTAGGCTGGAGGCAGAGTCAGGCAGAAATTATATTTCTCACTGGAAAAAAAAAAAAAGAAGCACGTATGGACATGAAGGACAGACTCACTGAATTCAAACTGAATTTATGTTCAATCTTTCTCAAAATTTTCTTAAGGGGTGTTCTTCACAAAAGATGAGAGTAACCAGCAAAGGCACCGTGCTCCTGATTCAACAGTCCCAGGGTTAGGATGATGACTTGTTTCTGAACAGAGCCTAAGAAATCAAAAGAGCAGCAGGCACCAACCTGACCACACCTGGGACTCACTGTACCCTTCAGAGAGGCCAAGAAAACAGACTCTGGAGCCAGAGCCAGCAGTGGCTCTGACTGTGCTTCCATGTTGTGCCACAGTGTCTGCAACACACTTGAGTCCTAGTGGAATTAAATGAACAGATCTATTAGGGGCACAAGGCACTTGTGCCCTGCTGAAATAAACTCCCCCAAAGCTCCTGGAGGCTTTAGTAAGAGCATTAGTACACACCAAAACCAGGCACCAGCTCCTCATCAGGTATGTGACAATTGCATTCAAATCACACTGCAGGTAAATCCTCTCCCCCAGCCATGGCATTTCCTCCCCCCACAGCCTCCTTTCCTGGGCTCCCCTTTAGTGCATGGTTAGTAGAGACATGAGACAGGAGAAAATTAGAGACCCAAGAAGTTGTAACAAAGACCCACTTGCTGCCAGTACCTTAATCCCAAACATAAGTGATGTGCAATTGGAGACAAAGTAACCCCCCTTTTCCTTTTAAAAATCTTTTTGCACACGAGTAACCTTAACTTCTGTGTTCACATATGACAAGCAAAAGTGACAGACAGTGCAGCCAAAACAGTTCATATATAACTTAGCTATTTCTTTTTTTTTTTTTTTTTTACCTTTTCTTTTTTTAGATAGACTCTCAAAGGTGGATGTACCTGGGACGTGACTAAGATGACATCCATGAAGCAGAAATAAGCCACAAAACTTCCAAAGAGGAAGGAATAAGAATCGATCCTTCAGTTTCTGCTTCTAAGGAGAAGGGTTTTACCCTCCAGGTGCAAAAAAGAAAAATCTGGAACATCTTCATTTAGTGAAGCTGCTATTCAAACCAATTTCTTCCTCACCCTGCAGTAGTGCTTCAATTGGAATTATGTTAGACGGGGTTTCAGGGCTTTGGAGGGACAGGAAGTCCGATACATCCATGGCACTTAATGTTTCAGTCTGGGAGTTTGAAGGGTTAACTATCTGACTGCTCTGCCCACAGGAAGGAGGAGCAGAGGAGGAAGGAAAGGTCTGAGGCTGCAGCTGGGAAGCTGGCTGCTCCAAAGCTTTTGAATCGGGTGAGGAACATTCCTTCTTAACGCTGGAGGTGGCTTTGTCCTTGGCAGAATCTCGGCAGGCACACTGGCACTGGCAGGCCTCCTCCTGCTTTATAATAATCACAGGAACGCTGAGACCAATCTGCTGAACAGGGTTTCCTGAAGGTGAAACAGAGACAAAACACAATGGAACTACATATTTTAACAGCAGGGAGAGACACAGCAGCTTTGCTCAGTTAGTTCAGTGTCACGCTTACCTGTGTTACCAGCTACTGGTAATGCAGTGGTAAAAAACACCTTTTCTACTACTTTTGGAACTTGTGGCTTTAAAGAAAAAAAACAAACAAGGAAAAGTGTGAATTGACTCAAACCAAATTTCTGTTGTTCAAATTCTAAACAGCTATATACATATTCCAAAGAGACACACAGGAAAACTGGGCTCAAACTATTGTTGCAGTGGTCCTAAAGATTGGGCATAACATCCCCTGCATTGTTTGCTGGTGAACTCAGCTTGGTGGTTTTGACAATTCAGTGACTGAATTCTTAAACACTGCCATGTGTGCTCCCACTGCCTGTACCTGCAGCCACTCACTCGTGTCCACCTACAGCTGAGAGCCTAAAGTGGCACCAATACTGTCAAAGAGAAAACTCCTGAAGTTTCAGCTAGCCAGATTTACTAGAAAACCACAAAAAACCTCTTTTCATTAACAGTCAAAATTAGGCTGAGACAGAGATTACAAAATGCCTAAACACAACCTTTACAGAGTCTTTTGTGCTTCTGTGCATTAAAGTAATACATTAAGGCCCATGTACATCCTCAGGCCTGGATAAACACACTGATACCTGTTGGCACAAGTCCACCATGAGGGGAAAGAAGAAAGCAAGATCCTTCTGCACCCTGGGTTTCTCTGTGCTCTAGTTATTTCCCTGTCTATTCCAGGGGCTGCACTGGTGGTGTGTATACACAAGAACCTGACAGGCATTACACCACACTGCATCCTGGGCTTTATCTCACAGGTATGACCCCCTCCCTCTTCAAAAGCAAGAGCACCAGTAGGAATGGTTCAAGCTGTTCCAAAGCCCTGCTGGATGTACTGACCATTTGTTCTTGGCTTTGTGGGGAACCAGTGGCACCATTTAAGATCCATTGTAAGTTCTGCTCTCCCATGACAATGCTGGACTGCAGGATGGCGGCGCTTGGAGAAGGTGTAATGGTTATAGTGGGGTTACTGGTCAAAACTGGGTTTGCACCAACAGGCACAGTCTGAACGACAGCTGGCAGGGGCTCAGCAGCACTGGGGGCTGTCGGGGCAGGAGCCCCAGCAACCACAGACAGTCCTGGCACGAGGGGCTGCGGCGGAGGCTGCGGGGGCTGCAGGAAGTCTGCGTGACTGGCTGCAAACGGTGTGCTGTGAGGAACAGGCACTTCTGGGGATTGTAAAACAGTTGCAGGATTCCCAAACGTCGCTGGCTGCGAGCTGGGAGCTATGGAGGAGGGAGCAGCAGGGGCTGCCGAGGCTTGCAGCGCTGCCGGCGAGGGTTTAGGGAGGCCGAGCTGCAGGACCAGAGGGAGGGACAAGGAGGCCGCGTCTCCTGCTGGGGGCGGGACCGCAGCCACCGAGTCGGCATCGCCGTTAAACCTTTCAATCAAGGAAGCTGCTGAAAGAGAAACAGAAAAAATATAAATGCATCATTAGGTCTGAATAAACTGCTTTTTCAATGAACTTATCAGCTAGCTGATGGATTTTTGCAAAGCATTATCACATTCCTAACTTCAGAGTAGTGCTCAAAAACAACCGTACACAGTGACATTTAAAAGTAGCTGCACATTCAGGAAGTTGGTAACACTGAGCCTGATTAGGCTCATCAGCTCTCTCTAATAAGCCCTTTATCAGCCAGGTTGTGCAGCAACTTCAGGAGGATGACATGGACTGCTTGAGAGCTCCTGTGCCAGTACTGCAGGACAGTGTCACCTCCCCTGTCATTGGGTGTCACACCATGCATCCCAACACCAAGGAATTTCAACACTGGAGGTAAAGCTCTTTTTGCTTCTCAGAGTTACACTGGGCTTTAAGCTTCAGTCTGAAATGCTGAATTCAGTAGGTGCATGCAGAGCTGTCAAAAAGTTCTCTTTAGCAGCAGTGCAGATATAACTGGTACCTGTCTGCTGAGAGTCATCCTGGTTTGCTGTGTGGTCTGGGCTCTGAAACATAGACTCAAAGATGCTTGCTGGTGCAATTGTGCTGAGGTCCTGTCCATGTGTCTGACAAAGAGAAAACAAAGAGGAAGACATCAGTCAGTGCTGTATCTCAGGTCTCCACAAACCCCAGACAAGCAGCATGTGCCTGTCAGAAACACTCCTCCAATGAACCAGCCAGTAATGGCAACATATATAAATCTTACATGCTGTAAATTTACACCTTGTTTTTATTACCTGTAATCAAATTTACCAACATAGTGAGCAAACCCCTACAAAAATAAGTCACTTCTTCAAAAGTAAAATATATTTCTCTGCCTCCACATTTCAACCTTTTTTTTAGTCCTTATTTCTTGCAGCACTCCATCAGAAACAGACATTAGTTGGCTGCTTGCAGAATCTTTTCTGGAGCAGGAAAAAAATAGCTCCATTTAGACTGGACTATGAAATTCTAGTCACCCACACTGCTCAGAGGAGCAGAATATACACAAGAGCTGCATCCTGCTCCCACACCACAGCACAAAGAACACCACAACCTCCTCAGCCTCTCATTTTCCTCTGGTAAAACCTAAGCTCACTCAACACTTATCAAGCAGGAACACTGTTGTGCTAAAATCAGATGCAGAGCTTTCTACAACTGGTTGAACTAAGCACTGCACATTTTGGAGGACAAAATTAAAACTCAAATGAGGGTGAGGCAATTCCAGGACAGTAACTCACTGGGTTAGAGTTCTCCCGCAATTCTGAATCTGTTGAGATGAGGCTTAAATCACTCAGACAAAGTGAGTGACTTGTATCCTGTGAAAAAGAAAAACAATTTGAATTATATATTAAAAGAATAATGTCAGAAATGTTTTGAATTGCTTTTGAGAGTCCATACTCTGCTTATATGAGACCTAGGTCTCAGTTCTAAAATCAAAGGAGCAAGATTTTTAAGCAAAGGATATATGGCAGCTATCAAGGATTCCTAACATCTCTGTCAAAGTACTTCCAAAAAGTCACGTAACTCAGAATTTTAAATTAGTATAGGAACAAATCTACTTATAGAGAATAAAAAAATAAACCTTCCCAGTTAATATTTTTAGTTAGCATCCATTTTACTTCACGTTTACCCCACAGTATTGATCCCAACTGAAGTACTCACAAGGAAAGCAGATGTTGATGGATACAACTGCCCACAGCACACGTGGCAAAGTGAGCATGTACAACTCCCTTTGAAAACCCCAGTCTTAAATGTTATACCTTAAGAACAAGCTGCAGACTAAATTATTTCTTCCCCAAGGTATGGTTTATATCCACCTAACACAGCAGCATTAAGCAGAAGTGCTACTAACCTCAGACACATTGTTATTGGGAAGTGCATTATAGGTTTGTCCCTTCTCATGACCTTTCATGTGACTCTTGAGACTGTACTGGGTACTGAAAGTCTTCTCACAACCATCACTGGGACAGAAAAAGGGTTTCTCCCCTAGAGGCAGCACAGAACACTTGTAACAGACTTAAAAATATCCTATCAGACACACACTTTTAAAGCACCAGCAAGAGCAAACAAGGTATTTAATGCCCCTTCACACATTCAATATTCCTGGGAGTCCTGCAGGTGGGTGCTTCCATTTCACCATGGGAACTGACACACAATAATTAATTGTTATACATCATTACTGATACATTTGTGAAAACACATTCATTGAATTCAAGACCTGTCACGCATAAATATAACCGCATAAATGGAAAATCTGGACTGGCCTGACACGGGTGCAGGAGCTTGCACTTGGCCTTTTTAAACTCATGGGGTTCACATGGGCACACTCTTCCAGCCTGCAAAGGTCTCTCTGGATGCCATCCCCTCCCTCACACGTGTCACCTGAGCCACTCAGCTCCCTGTCACTCCCCATATTATATGTAACTATAAATTCATACTAGGATTCTGAGAGCACAAACTGAATAAGCTCAATTAAAGAAAATAAAAAAAAAAAATAACACAGAACTTACCAGTATGTGTTCTAACATGTGTTTTGAGGTGGTGGCTTGCAGCAAAAGCCTTCCCACAGCCATCATGCTCACACCTGAATGAGGCATCACAGGAAAGTCAGCATCAGCCCCCTTGAATGCATTAGCTACAACCTCAAATCATGCTTTGCAATAGCCCCAGGACCCTAAAAGACAGGCCCAAAGCTAAGCTCTGTTAGCAACCAGGTATCTCCCAGCAGCTGCTGTGCATGCTACACACATCTTAGCAGGGCTCTGAGTAGGACTTGAAAATCCAAGCACAAAGGCAGTATTTGGGGGGGTCTCCTTCACGGAATACACATTGCATCCCAGCAGAGAGCAGCAATTTGTTTTAAAAGATGCTCATCATGGCACAGGTTTATGATTAAAAAACTACCTTAAGTATTCTTGTCTTTTAGGACAATCACTGCACCCACTGTTAAAGGCAGCTGTGGGAGCTCAAGAACAAACATGCTCCAATGCCAGCCAGCCAACTTCACTTATTTCTCAGGAAAACACCCTTCCATTCAGAGCAGTAACAGCTGCTTTTTGGCACAGGTGCTTCATTACCTGAGCCACAGAAGTGTCATGGGCTGCAGTGTAAAATATAATCAGGGGTGTGTTATTCTATCACCATCCCTTAGAACTGGGATGGGGGCAGTGATGTGATCTTCTGTTGATAAGCCAGCTGATAAGAAACCATCCAGAG
>JAWWMU010000080.1:2858796-2871072 GCA_035048155.1 Cinnycerthia olivascens | reverse complement strand
GAGAGACTTTCTGAATTTGGCATCTCTGTGGGGCACAGAGAGGTTTTGTTGTTCAGTGTTGTTCATTTGTTGTGCTGCGGAGTGCTTTGCCTGTTAAATAAACAACTTTTTTCCACTTTCCTCCAAAGAAATTTTTTCTGTCCCGAACCAACTAAAAAGAGAAGCAGTTCGAATTCGCTTTCTAGAGAAACTCCATTCAGAAGTTTTTTCCCAAATTTACCCTAAACCAAGACACAGGGTAAAGCTGCTGATCCCCACACCTCTGGGTAAGGATAATTGTTAAGTGTTGTGTCCGTGCTGCCTCACACAGAGTTCCCTGGATGAGTTTTTATTTTACTTGTGAAACTGGAAGGTGGGGGTGTTGTTGAAGGAAGCCACTCTCCTTCCCCTTTCCTGTGATTTTTCAAACTCTGCACAAGACTTTTCTAAAACTGGGATTCAGTGTAGATCACAGCTGAAACCACACTTGTGTGAATCTCAAATTACTACTATGCCTGTGATGAAAACATTGTGGATGTTGTAAAAATAACTCCTTCCCCATATATGCTTTGGGTTTTTTCACTAAGAAATTCAGTGAGTTTTAAACAGAGTGGAAAAGTCAGCAAGCAAGAGAGAGCTGGAAAAGTAAACCTAGGAGCAGCCTAGCACTGCAAGGAATGGTGGATTCAGCAGGCATTGGCCCATTCCCACCACAGGTAAGAATTTCCAGTCCCTCTGTAACAGCAGGCATGAAGTGGTAATCATAAACCCATCCCAGGCTCCTGCTTTTCTAGGGACTATTCACTTAAATAAAAGGTTCAAAGCAGTACAAGCCACAACTGCACTCAGGTATGTTTTGTCGCCCTAAATGTGCAGCCCCCCCTGAGCAGAGGGTTATTTTGCTTGCCTTACCAAGAATATTCACATCCAAATGGTTTTTCCCTGAATTCTTCAGTAGTTCTCGTAGAAACACCATCAGATATTGAAACACATTTTTATGGCATGCTGGTAGTTCAGAGATAATCTGAGGAGGGAAGAACACCAACATTTAAATTGCAGACACAGCAACACCTTCCAGCCCCAAAACCCCTCTGCCTGCAGGTGCCAACAGCTCTTTATACCCACGAGCACCAGTTCTAGACCATTTCTACTGACATGAGAGCAAAACCCAGTGGCTGGTGTAGCAGAGGCCAGTTTGCCTCCCCTCCCTCTGGAGCTGGGGCTGGTCCCTCAGGGAAGCCAGCAGTACCTGGCAGCTCAGGTTATAGTTGCTGGCACTCTCCAGGCAGGAGCTGTAGAACCTGCAGCAGATGACAGGCTCAGGCAGGCTCTCCAGGAAGAGCAGCAGGGCCTCTGCCACTGAGTGGTTGCTGCCCACTGATCCAAACACGGTTAAGGAAGAGCACAGCACGATCTAGGCTGAGACATGAGTGAACTTTCAATGAGGTGTCCCAGAAGTCTGCCTACAGCTCACAGCTTTGGGTTGATCCCCTGGCCTCCACAGGAGCTGTTGCTGGTAGAAGCTGGGCACTTGTGTTAATTCATTGACATGGCCAGGACTCAGCAGAGGATGACACAGAGCCATGAGGAAATGCAGAGCTCAGTCACCCCAGGAGGAGAGACAGCAACTTCAAAATCTCTCAGTTTTGGCAGTCGGGCACAGTCTGGGCATCAGTCCAAAAGGATACAGAGAGTATCGTACATTCCCTTGTCCAAACAGTCTCGGATTTGCTCAAATTCAGATCTGAGGCCTGGCTGCTGGAACAGGTCCTCCTGCAAAGACAACCCTTTATCAGTCCAAGGAAAATAGAAGAATTTTGGGCAGATAGAACAATGTCTTTATAATCTGCCTGGAAAGTCTCTCCAAATTGGTGGTTATCACCCGAGCCTCAGCACGAACAGCTCTAGGAAGGCTGTGGCACTGCAGTGAGAGCCGTGCAGGAGGACACTGCTGATGCCTGGACACACAGACACGGTCACTAGCACCAAACAGTACAACCTGGGACATCAGCACCACTTATCCAAACATGCCCAGCTCACAGTGATTGCTATTACCAGTATCTTCTTCAAAACTTAACCTAATGCAAACATCTCATTTGGTGTTTCCAGTGCCAACCTGCTGGGAAGCGTTGCGATTCAAGTGATCCACCATCATCCACAGCTCTTTGGGGATGTCCATAGGCTTTTCAGCTTGGGCAGGATCATCACTCATGTCTACTGGCATCAGGGTCTGAGGGAGGGCAGTGTGGGCAGGAGGGAGACAAACAAAAGGTAGCTAGCCAAGTTCTTATTCAGCTCGGCAAAAATACTTCACAAAGCTTATACCTGAGAATTGAGACTTCTTAATCAAAACAGACAGGCCTTAGCATCTAGTTTTAATGCTCTTGTGTGTTTGGAAGGGAATCTTGTCTTTAACTCACAAGTCTCCGAATGGATTCTGCTGACATGTCCTGGATTGGTTCCCTCATGTAACACAGTGTATGGATGGGAGACCCAAAGCAACTTGGCAAATAGTTGCCTGTTACGGATAGAAAATAATCCTTCCCTGTGACAAGATGCAAGACCAAGATATCTTCAAGTTTTTCTTCTCCAGAGTTTAAGCGAGTAGCTGTTGATTTATTAACAAACACCTCCAGCTCAACTGTGATCTCTGCATCTGCCAGAAGATGAGAAAGCCACACTCAGTTACAAGCAGCATTAAACCAACAGCCTGCAAACAGGCACAGCACTCTCAGGAGTGTAGAGGGAACTAAGGCAGAAGGGGACAACATCAGCTCGTTAACATGAGACAAAGGAGGAGGAGCTCACCTGAGAGCAAGAAGCCCTTACTGGGATTAGCAATCAGCCATGCCTTGCAGTAGGTTTCCTCATCTGGTTTGCTGATAAATTCAAACTGGCAGGGCACTTGGCCATTGCGGATTGTAAACCTCTCCACCTGCAGCTGCATGTATTTAACATCCTCAAAATGGATCTAGAAACAAATGTCAGTCACCATCATCAGCCAATTCCACCTTGCTGAGCAGCAATTCCTGTCCTGTGGTTTAATTATTAAGCAGCAAGACAATGAGATTAACCCTTTGCTCCCACTTCCATCTCTTCCAGGACTGCACAGGATCACACTTGCTTACTCTGAATGCCATTTGCATCAGGGTGCCCTTTAAAACAAATGCTGCCCTCAAATAACTACAATAAAACTGAGAATGAGATAACTGTAGCCTTAAATGTCTCCTGGGCTTATCTTTATAGTCCCAACACACAAAGCAAACGCTGGTTTGTGACCTTCTCCAGAGCCTTACAATTTTACATTTTATGTTTGGAAGCACAGGTCAGAGCAAGGGTCACAAACCACCTTTTTACTTTCTCTCTTCCCACCTCAGGGAATGACACACCCTGTGTTTCAGCCTTGGACTGTGAACGGAATTCACCAGCAACTAAATAGGAACAAAGATTCCCCGGGGCTTGTAAACAGAGAGCAGCTGGAAGTCAAAATACTCTACTTTTTGGAACCTAAACCCAAGGGTCTAGGATCCATCTTGTACCCCTGGGGTCGTGGGATGCTCAGTTCCTTCAGGGAGTGCTGGCACATGACCTTGGCCTACCTCTCTGCGGGACAGTGTCACCGAGGGAATGTTGGCATTCTCCAGCTTATCCAGGGAGCGGACTATTTCCTCAAAGGCTTTTCGATAGAGCTCTTCATTCACAACCTTCACCTGAAAAGGACACACACAATGGACCAGCTGCCATTGACTGTGCCTCTGCAGGACAGCTGGAACACAGCTGGAAACATGGGAAGTAGTTTGATTTTAGCAGCACACTAGAGTATACAACACAGGGAATGGGCAGAGCTGCTTGGAGCACTGATCTCCAAGATCTTCTCATGATCCAACAGTAAAGGACCTTGCCATGACTAACAAGAGTTACTCAGTCAGTACTAGATGAACCTTTCTTTTTTCCCTCAGAAAAAATAGGAAGTTTTACCACACACTACTGTGTTCCCAAAGAACACCGACAGATATTCAGGCTTGTCCAGCTCAACTGCAGTATCATTTACACAACCCTTGCTTACTGTGATCAACAGTCCCATCTCTGTATCTGATCCAGCCCACCTTTCAAGCCACTGTTCTCTGCAGATGCCATAAAAACAGGAGACAGAAATCAGCACCCAGGGGATGAGGTCAGCAGAGTTACTTCACCCAGCACTGACGTACTTACCCCAATGTCAAACACAGAGCTCACTGGCTTGTGGTCACTGAGCTTCAGAGCCATGTGGCTGCGATAGCTCAGCTGGGCAATGTTCTGCCCTTTCCAGAGTATCCGATCACACCACGCTGGAACACGACACTTCTCACTAAAACACAGGGAAACAGCACCATTTCCAGGCTCAGTGCAGCTACAGTGACAGCACAGGGCACAACACTGCTCACCCAGAGACTGGAGTTTGCTGCTATGGCCTGGAGCTCATTCTCTGTCAAAGTGGTATTTTTAACAGTTTCTTTGCATAGATATAAAAAAATTGAGTGTCTACTATAAGGTATCTCTAGATCATCCTTTACTTCCTACTTCTTCCAAGGTGCATAATACAATTAACATAAAAAGCAATACTCGGGTATTTTTGACCATGAGAGCCATGAAAAATAAAAACTCAGGCTCTACATTTAAAGTTTGCAGCTGAAGTTCCTGGTTTGCTAAGACTACAGGAGCTGCTCTGTGTAGAGAGCATTACAAGAAAGATGGTTCTCACAGGCCTTTGAAGAACAGCACAGCTGACTCCAAGTCAACCTTGGCTGGTCTCACCTGAGCAGGTACAGGAGAGATCAGCAAAAATGAGACCCTAAAAATTTTGCTTGCGGAAAAAAACAACAAACTAGAGAAAAAGAATTTAACTAGCTGAAAGGATTCATTAACTTTGTACACCTCTAAGAGGAAACCTAATAGGATTATTACTGGGAAAAAATATTAGGAGTATCCTACAAATAGCTGTGGGAGAAAAACAATGTGAATAGATGTAAACAGGAGATGAATTTTGGAGCAAAGGGAGAGAACCAGAAATAATCTCAGAACTGTTCCTATTTACAGCCATTAGACCTGCAATATTTTTTAGCCTTGTTTTCACTTTGTTCAGTGATAACATCAGCCATTTGTAGCATCACATCTGAGACAATCACTGTACCTCGTGTCCCAGTCGTCACAGCCAGCATCATATTTGTATGTTGGCTGGAAGGAGATCTCTCCCTCTGTGAAGCCTTCAAAGGCTGCATTTGCCTTCATTTGCCTCTTCAGCTACAAGAGAAGATGAAATCTTTAATTTTAGTAATCTCAAGCACAATTTCCATATGGAGTGAAAAGGAGGCATTGAGCACAGAAAAGGCCAAGGAGTTGTGTGGTTTGTACCAAGCACCATGTGCAGGTAGGTGAGACATCAGTACCTGGTCATACTGGCAAAGCTCTAGAAATGCTTTCTCCTCCACAAGCTGCTTCACTTTTGCCACATCCAGTTCCTCCAGACGATAGTTGAGGTCCCCCAGCCATAGGATCACACTGCAAGAGAACACAGACCAGAATGTGCAGAGGCCTGAAGCTGCCCCAGAGTGCAGCCAGCCAGGGACAGCAGCTCCAGGGCTCTCCCCATCACAGCCCCTCTGATGAGCTGCCCTCATCAGAAATAACAATAGTGAAAACTTACAAGAGAAGCTACCTTTTCTATTTTTGCTGTTATTAATCACTGTCCTGCATGTTTGTCACCATCCCTTAATGACTGGTGCTGTGATTGTTCCACAGAGACTGAATTCCACAGCTGGGGAAGTCAGTGCTTATTCCAGCCCCATCCCCACTCCAGGCTTGAGAATAAAGCTAGGCTTGGGAGAGTAAAAGGTGACAAGTGACCTGTCAGAAGTGTGTGGGTGAGCCCTGCCCAAACCAGGTAGAGCTTTCCCTCTCCAGCTGATGTTTATACCACTAGGCCCCCTCCTCATCACCCCCTTGCACATGCCATGATTCCCACAGCCAGATGGGAAGCATACTCGTGTTTGCCAATAGTGAGAGGGGGCAAATTTGGATCCAGCTGGCAGAACTGCATCCGAGAGCAGATGTCTTTGAAGTCCTGGTTCCTCCTCTCGTATTCCTCCATGTGAGCTGCCAGGTGAGAATTCACAATGCACACGCTGGTGTTATGGAATTTAAACCTGATGGCAACGCCACCTTTGTTACCCTGAAAGAGAAGGAAAAAGACATTGGTCAGAAGCTTCTACACTGCAGGTGAGTTACTAGCAGTGGAAAAGCCAGACTTTGAGACAGACTGTTTAATTCTGGAGGAAGGAATAGGCTGAAAATCATTAATTAGTGATTGCTGCTTTGAACATTGGCAAGCACCTGGCAGTTTCCTCTCCCAGTGCCCTGAGCTGGCATGGGGACAGGACTAGCTGCTTCTAGAGGCAGCCACAGCCCTTAGCTGGAGGAATAACCACTGCCTCCAAGGAGGGGGGCTATAATTCTGATTTTTCAGGTTTTCCTGAGGTACTTTCTAACTTGTTTTCAGTTTCTTAGCTTTTTTTTCACGCACCAAAGTGTCTTTATCGAAAGTCTGTTTTGATGAGACAAAGTTGTTTTTCATACCTTTTTTTTTAGTGTGGAAAACAACTGATGGACAGTTGTCTTGACCAACGGGATGGGAGAGGTGTCAACTTTCTTCTCCAATCCCTGGTCTGTGTGGAAATACTATAAATGCAGAGTCTGATTTTTTAATAAATGGTTCTTAGCCTTCTCAAGAAAAAGTGTCCGTGTGTGTCTTTGCGTGTCCCACAGCGACAGGGGGCTCTTCCAAATCTCACCCCTCCTCATGCAAAGTTGCCATTCTTACCATCCTCCCCATGATTCCAGTTCCCACAGTCTCAACATCCACCTCGGAGATGTTCAAGGCGAGTTCTGCCTTCACATACAACAGGAGCATGATCCCCACCAGCCGCACAAGCTTCACCTGAAAAACAGACCCTGGTCCATTCAGTGCTCCAGTGGAAGAGGTTTGCTGAGACAAGGCACATCCATCCACAATGGGTCACCAAGAAGAAAGTTTCAGGGTCATCCAGTGCACCAGCAGGACTCACAGAGCACAGGACCCCAGCAGCACAGCCCAGGAAGGAGCTGGGAGCAACATCAGTGAAGGAAGTTGAAGCCCAAAGCAAGAGTTACAGCACAGACATAAGCTCAAGAAAGGAGACTCCCTTCAACAACAGACAAGAGATGAAGCAGACCTATGGAGCAGGAGCTAAAACATAAGCAGTATTCCTACCAAAACACCTTCACAATTCATTCCACCACACATTGTAGGCAGACATGGAAGAAGGTACAAAACTTCCTGTTCTCCTTCCTCGAGACAGCAGGAGCTCCCTTTAAGTGGGGAAGCCTGGCTCTGTTCCCCATCCTGCCCTTGCCTCAGCACAGAAACACTACCTATAGAACCTGCACAGCCTCTGAAGACACAGCCATTGAGAACAAGAGAAAGCAAAGGGAAAAGAGAGCCAAGTGGAAAATGATTCCACACTCAAACCTCCCCAAAAGCCACATTTACCTTTGCATATTTGGCATCTGGGTGAAGACTATCAGTTACAGCTTTAAACCATTCTTCTTCCTTCGGTGTGTCATTGAAAAAGAAGGCTTCTTTAGTCAGATCAAGCTCCTGGAAACTGTGTTAGAGGAAGGAACCCATGGATGCATACCCTTGTTTATAACTCTCCAGCCCCTTCTTTGGGAAAGAACTAAATCAGCTTATACTCACTAAATTTATACCTGAAAACTCAAATTCAGTTATGCTGATCGTAGATGTATGTTAAATGTAAAGCTAAATCACTGTCATTAAGCTAAATTATTAATTACTGTAAGCCAAATTATTACATCAAATGGCATCAAGGATTTTGTAACACTGAGAGGCCAAACCCTACCAGACCAACAAACCCTACTGGTTGTGGACACACCCACCCTGGAGCTGTGCAATGCCCTACACCAGTGCCAACATTCCTGTGGCGTCCTGGCTGAACTCCCCTGTGACAGATCCACCAGCACAGCCCAGGTTGGTGAGGAAGGGCCAGGGACAGACACTCACCCCACGCAGTAAATGTCTGGAGGCTCAGCATCACACCTCAGCCAGGGCTGGAGGCTCTCCGTGGGCGACTGGCCGTTCACGTTGTACGTCCCCACAAAAACCCTGCACACACAGGGACAGAATCCCAGAGCTGCAAACTGCAGGGCCCAGGAAATAGCACTGCTATCAACCAGGTAAATAATGTTCCATATAACTAACAGGAAAATAAAGCGACAAAGTATAAATCCCTAAAATGATTTAACTACAGCTGCACCTTTACAGACACATTTTTACAGAAGGACCCATTGTTATACACAGGTACAAAGTGTTAAAGAAAAAAACAAAAATAAGGCTGTAGCTGTGCAGTAGCAGTTTGGAATGATAAATTCACAGAATGAGATGGATAAAACAATTTCAAACATAGTAAAGTTTTGGTCCTATTTATATATTTCACTCACACTCTTTCTTATGAGCTTATTGGAACAACTACATGGATAAGCAGTGGAAAGAAATGGAGAGGGAGAAGGCTGGAGTGCACAGAGCTGATGCATTTCCAGACACTGTATAAAGTAAGCACAGGAAAAAAGTGATTTCTAAAGGGCCATTTCCTCCACAAGAACCATGAGACAAGTCTTGATAGAGACATGAATGAAATCCTGATCTGCTCATGCCTAAATGTGGAAAGAAAACCGTTCTGGGAAGTATGGATCATATCTTTCTACAGAATGTCCTGTGTGTGGGGACACAGGATGAAATAATAGATGAGTTTTTCTGACAGTCTGTGCTAAGTTACACCCCACAAAAGTAAGCTCTTCTCAGGAATGATCATTACCTGTAGTTCTGGATGTGTGTGTAGGAGTCCTCCATCTGTGCAAGCTGAGATTTAACAATAGTATCTCTGAGTCCAAACTTGGGTTCTGATAAGATCGAGGCCTTGTTCGAAGCCACGACACGCGAGGCCCGAACCTGCTCCGTTCTCACTTCAGGCTTGGGTTTGTTTTGTCTGCAAATGAAAGCAAAACTGCAGATGAAGCCCAGGCTATCCCTACACCCTAACTAGCATGTTTCTGTCATTGAGGCCTTAATTCATATTTTTCTGTCTGTTCAGCAAAGACAGATAACTCTTGGGATAAGCCAAGAAGACTGAAAACAGCATGTCTTAGCAGGGCTGAGATCTCCAGACAAAGCCTGCTGAACTAACTAAAATAACAAATGGTTTGCACCACCCTGGTGCAGCCTGGTGATGCAGAGCAGGCCTTACTCACACCTGGAAAATGATACAAAACCTGTACATCTTCCCTGCTCACTGGAGCAAGGAGAGGGAAATCTTATCTCCCTCTGCCTCTGCTCAGCCCTTCTGACCTCAGCCAGAGAATGAAGAACTGTGTTTGTTTATAAAACCTTCTGGTGGAAATCTTCCAGCTCTGCCCAGAGTGGGTGGAGGTAGAGGTGGTTTTACTTTGTGTCTCCTGGCTCTGTAAACTCCTTTTGCAAAGGAATAATGCCACAGCTTGGGAATTCCCACCAGCAATTGGACGGTATAAATTTTAAGGTCAGCAACCTGCATACCAGTGCCAAGGACAGCACACAGACAGACTCTGAATGATTTGCATCAGGGTCCACAAAGTCCTGGGAACTGGAAAAAGAAACTGTAACATTTTAAGAGGGTATCTGTGAGACACAGTGGCTCTAAGCCAAAGCTCTCTGAACTCAAAATAAACAATGCTAGCAGGTCCTGTCCCACTAAAAAGCCAAAATATGCCCAAACAGGGGACTGGAAGGATTGTCTCTGAGGGAGTGGAATGAAATTTCCATTAATGTTGTGACAGCATGCTTATGAACTTTTTTCTCTCTTAACTACAACCTGCAGATTCTCATCTCAAAAAGTTGCTAGCTTCTGCTCTAGACCTCCCCACCTCTGTGCACTGACCTGGGAGAGCTCCTATCAGTGCTGTCATGTCTGGAGCTCTGACTGACTGCAGCTTTTTTTCCATTTTGTTTGACACCGTCAGAGCCAACCGCTTCTGGAAAAAAAAACAAAAAACCAAAACACAAGAAAAAGTTTCACTTTAAACACAAAGTGTTCTTCAATTTATCAACATATTTGTGTAAACACTGGCAAAAATCCGTGGGCAGAAAATAATTTAGATTTGTGTGGAAAAACAAAGTACCGCACGGTCTCTCTTTCAGCTATCTAACAGATTTAGCTTACTCTGACCCAACTGTTCTGTGGTGATGCTGCTTCCCCTGCAGAGGAAGAAACGACAGGAGCCACAGAGAGAGCAGCAGAACCACTGTCCTCTGTGGGAGCACTTGCTGCTGCCTCTCCTTTACAGCAAAGCTGAAGCAGGACTTAGCAGCACAAAATCCAGGGCTTTACCCCAGGAATCTGAAAAATTCATGCTAATAGCAGATTTTTCCTTTCTGAAGCAAGACAGGAAGTACAAAGAAAGGGGGGGAAAGGGGAAACAAACAACCCCCACAGTACCATTCAAATGGTTTCTGCCTATCTGCAAATACCCAGCAAGGCACAGGCGTCAAGACACCTCGAGGGTCATAAAGAGTCACACCATGGACCCACTGAAACTCAGCAGAAACATCTGCCTCAATGCAAACTGCACATTTCTAGAGCAGTAACAGGGATGCTACCACACTATGAACTCACCACGGGAGTGACACCAAACACATCACACTACCTTAGCAAAATCTGACCAGTCTTTCAGCATTTTGTTTCAGTTACAATACTCTGCTCCTACAAGTTAAATAACAGTTAAAAAAGAGGATTCTGGGGGAGGTCTCTGTTTTTAAGATGCAAAACCAGCAATCTTAAAATCATGCTCCTTAGCACACAAAATGATGGTGTAGAAATTGTTAAGACTGTTGGGTTCTAGGCATTCAGCTGAGCTTTTCCTCCGGTGAACACAACCCAGAAAAAATTAATATGTTATTGCTGTCACAGAACATTCTGCAGAACAAGAGTGCAAAACAGAAATAGAACTTGCAGTACTTCACCCAGGCCCTCAGGATACAAACCAGATGGCAAGAAGTGGGCAAATTCTCAGCCTGGAAAACCTCTTCTGCCCAAGAGCCTTCTGAGAATAGACTGTGTAAGAGGATTTATCAGAGCTTGGACGCAGAAGAGCACATGACTGTAACCTCTCTGCAGATCACACAGCTCAAGTCAAGCAGAATTGGCCAGGAGCACACAGAGATGAACTGGGAAGTGTGGGCCCAGGGAGCTGGGACACAACAGTTTCTCCATGGGCACTGAGAACTCAATTCCTACTCCTTGAAAGCCTGCAAGCTCTCCCAATAACAACCATGCAACATCCCTTGAGAGTGGGTGACAAGAACCAACCTGAACCTTCACCTCAAAGGAAAATGGTCACTTTTGTGCCCAAAAAAGAGCAGATTGTCAGGTTTTACTACCTACATGGGCCCATGCCACTTGCCAGTGTGCAGAAAGCATTTCTGCAGAATGGAAAGACGTGTGAGCCTGCTGCTGACACAACTGCTACCTCATCCAAAGATCAATACATGAACCCTTGCCTTCCAACCTCGTGGGCAGAAATCAGATGCTTTAGGTAGGATTCTCCTAAGAAAGAGATTAGCTTTGGAAAAGGGCTGTTTCCTTTAGATAAATTTGTATGTAGCCACAGATTTCTCTAGTCAGATGGATCTATATGGGAGCACTCTGAAGTGGAATAATGACCTTGGTCGATAATTGAACTGAGCACAGAAATACAGAGCAACATGCAGAGATTACAGGAGGTCTCAATTGCACAGGATTTGCAGTTAAATGAAATTCGAGCGGTCATAAAGGCATTCATGTTAAAAATGTGCAGTGACTTTTTAGTACAGGAGGAAAATGCATCACATCTGGATAAAACAGGACTCATGCTTAGCATCCAAAGGGGGGAAGTAAATTAGCCTCCATGCAACGAGAGCAGCCCAGCCTAAACGCGGCAGGGTACAGCAAAATGCCAACACTCAGCTTTTGAACCCCACGCTGACTTCCAGGAACTGCTTCAGCTCTGAATCTTCCCGCACTTGCACTCCGCAAAGCGGGAAACGCCACCGAGCACCGGGAGCGGCGGAGCCAGCGCGGAGGAGGCGCCGGAAGAGCGCGCCCCGCCCGGCGGAGCCGAGCCGGGCACACGGGGCGGGCACCGGGCGGGCACCGGGCGGCAAAACCAGCGGAGCCAGCGCCCGGCAGCGGCTCC
>JAWWMU010000080.1:2810932-2824491 GCA_035048155.1 Cinnycerthia olivascens | reverse complement strand
ACTCCAAACTGTTAGAGAGTCTTTGTCCGTTAATAGATGGACATTGATATTAGATCAATGTTCATATTTCTTTAATTTCATGTGCACTCTCCCTCTCGCTCAGATCACTGAGGGCCTCTCCACCTGCGCTGGCTCTTAGCCCAAGGAACACGGACAGCCTCCCTATAAAGCGCTTTTTACAGCTGCTGGTGTCCCTTGCGAGTAAAGGCAATGCCAGCCCTGCAGCACGAAGCATGCGAGCAGCTTCTAAATCTGGGGGAGGACTGAACCCTGGCAAAGACAAATTGTCTCATGTTACCACCCCGGGAACGGCTTGACGGTTCTCCGAAACAAAAACTGGGATCATTTGTTGCCCGGGAGATGCTGTGTGTGCCAGCTGCAAGGCTACCGAAACAGGGCAGCGCTCTCAAGGGCAGCACAGCCGAGGCAAGGGGACAGATGGGATCACTCCGAGGGCAAAAGAACACCTTCCAGTCACTGCCTTGCCAGCGTAGAAGTGAAACAAGTTCCCTTCTGCCACTGAAGACTTCTCTGCCAGGTGATCTGGGCAGCACGTGTCATTTACTTTCATGATAAAGAGTTGGTTATCTTCAAACCGTTCTCACCAACTCCTTTAAAATTACTCTTAAGTACTGCAAAATTTAAATAATAGAAGCCATCAGTTGCAGTTGCAACGTATTTCACGCAAAAATCTCTACAAAATAACTCCTTGCAAGTACTAAAAAGAAAATTGCAAGATGCAACATGCTCTGGTTCTGCTGTGCAGAGAGAGTCTTTGGTGGCACCCATGAAAGGGAAAACTGTGCCACATCCAAAAGAGTATGTGGAAACAGCTCTCTTAAGGGACACAAATGCTCACAAAATGTATGAATATCTTTATATCATGCAGCTACACATGGAGTTTGCAATCCTATGCCCCTGCCCACCGGATATGTCTATCTCAGAACTAGAGCTGCTGCTGGCAGGCAGCTCAGTAAACATGTGGATTGATTGTGCCTAAAAGCTCAGAAAGAAGAGGAAAAGCTGTTCCTCTACAGAAAAAAATCCCACATGAACAGAAAAGAAGTAACAACATCAAGAATCCCTGACCCAGTGGCTTCTTCACAGAACCGCATTCTCTCACTCCTATCTGAGATTTACATGGAAACCTACATGAAACACATCTCTCACAGGTTAAAAAGGATCAGAAAGACCAGAATTTTCACTAGCAAAGGCTTCTCTCTTGGCAACTTTCAGCTGAAGACCAAGAAAAGCTGCTGTCTCAGCCCTTGGAGCAGCAGATGTGAAGCAATGCCTCGTTTGCTGCAGGCAAGGTGCTCCACACTCACCAGTGCTGAGGGAAGCAGCAGCAACATGCACTCTGGAATATTGGGAAAAAGCTCCCAAAGCTGTTCACATGCTCAAGCAGCCCAAGGATCAAGGGCTTCACTGCAATGCCAACAACCCTCCCTCAGTTCTCAAACTGATCAGAGCAAAACTGCTCCATTTACAAGCGATTTGTCCCAAACTGGCAAACCCCAGAAACAAAAGCTCAGCCCAATCCCGTTACCTTGCATTTCTGAAAGTGATGAAGCAGCACGAACCCAGCTGTGCCAGGGTGCTCCTCTAGCCCCTCACCTCACAGTCAGCTACAGCAGGTGCCACCAGCCAGACACTCTCACGAGTAAATCATCACTTCACTAGCAAACACTCAAGTGCTTGTCCAGCAACAAAAGCAGTCACATCATAAACCAAGGGTGACATCAGCACAGGGATTGTATTTCCAAAAGGGGTTTAAATGTCATTACTTGTGACTAGAAATTGGACACTTGCAATAAAAGTTACTCTAAATTTTCACGAGAGACATGATTCCAGTGTTGTGAAGACAGATTTCACTTCCAAAGCCTTTCTGTTGCTCGATGTCATGACGACAGAAAAAAAACAAAAGTGAAGAAGCAAAACTCCTAACACAAAGTGAAAAACTCATGAACATCATTATTAGCCTGACTTCCCAAGTCAGGTGCTAACAGGGTGAGCAGCAGAACCTGGGCTGGCACTTGAAAGGGTCAGTGTGGCTCCAGCATTATACAAGGTCTCTGCATTGCTATCTTCAAAGAATAATAATGGAAGAATAAGAATTTTATCTTCTAAAATTAAAATTCAAAGCTATCAAGGACCTGAAAGCATTATTTCATCATCCTGTAGCTGTTGCTGTTTCACATGGCATGAGGCACAACATAATCTGTGCACCTTCACCAACCTGACATGAAGTTAGGATTTCCCACACTCAGCTCTGGGCTCTCCAAAAGCAACACATCCAAGACTTCTACACATGCACATTGGGCCAGATTTAATCTTTCTGTGAGTTATATGGTGTTTTCATAGGGTTGAGAAATAGCAGAAATAAAACTTGGCTGAGATAGATGCAAAACACACCATGTACTTTTTGCTTTTAATGACTCTTGGTGAGTACCACTACTAGTCTGTGTATTCCAGAATGTTCTGAGTCAGGCACACAGCAATTTTCTTGATGTGAACTGTTCACCGAGTTAAAAGGAGCTACTGAAATGCCTTTAAATTTAAATGCTGACTTTTCTTTTTGAAAGTGGCCATGTGCCAAGGAAAGAGGCAGATGAGAATAAATAATCCACATTTAAGGACAGAAACTTAAGATTTACCTGAGAAGCAGTTTAGCTCCCTGACTCTCTACTGCCAGTAATACAAACATATGGGATGATCCGGTGCAAGATCATTAATGCAAAAAGTCCTCAGTTTCCACAGAGCTGACATCCTATACCTCTCATTGGATTGTGGCTTCCTCAATTCCCTAACAGCTGTCAGCAGCAAAAACATTATTTACCCTTGTAATATCTGCAGGTCAGGGAGTAATGCTATCTCCCTCCTGGGATTTGCACCTCAGAGGGTTCTGGCACCAGGCAAGGCCTGTGGAACTAAAAATGGAACCAAGATCCAAGTTCCATCCATCTTCTCCTTCCGAGGTGCAGCACATATCCCTGTCAGTGGAAACTGTGACACCCACTAACGTGTGTCACAGACCTGCACCTAGAGATTGCACAACCCTAACTCTGGGAGAAGCAGGAAAGAAGGGAGGAGGAGAAGGAAGAGAGGGACATGATCTGTGAGGTCCCTCCCAAGCCTGTAACAGACAGAGTGCTGTGCTGTCACAGAGCACAGCTAATCCAGAGCCCAGATCTCCCAACCAACACCATGCCTCTGCTAGCTGCTCTTGCTGTTTAAACTTGGGGGTTTAGCAGTGAGCAGGCTGAGCTGGCAGGCAGGACTGGAACAGGGAAGTTATGCACCACTTCAGAATGGGTTCGTTTTTAAGAAAGGAAAAAGCCACATTTTCCTTGAATGAAGGTAGAGGAATTCCAAGGTGAGGTCAAAAGCCTGGCCCAAGTCAGGAATTCAGGCTGGTTCTGGGGCTCATGATGCTGACAAACACAGTCCCTGCACTCAGGGACAGCTTAGGACTCGTGGTTTTTTTGTTGCTATTCTTTTTTTGTTGCCATTCTTTTTTTGTTGCCTTCCAATCCTGAGCAATATCCAGGAACAGTGCCATCAGCTGTGGACCTCAGAGAGGAATTTTTGTCTTCAACCGTGCTTGAAGGTTAGGCCTTTCAGATACATATTTTATATTATTCCCTTTCTTTTGTTGCATTAGAAGAACTACAAAAAGACATTTTTTACGAGAAATATGAGTGTACACACAGGTTGTATGTGATCTGCAGCCACACAGACCTGAAGCACAGCAGAAATTACCTCTGACACACTCACATGAGGGAAATCTTGTGATTGGATCATTTAAGAAATAAAGTTGCTTTACAGCTACGGGAACAACACATGGCCAGAATGCATTCAAAACGAGTAAGATACAGGCTGAAAATCAATTAATTGTTTTCATAATTTGTATTTTATAATAAAAAACCTCTTTAAGAGACAGAGCTAAGCCTAGAAAGGATTTTTATGGCTAAACCTGAAAGCAGGGATCTAGAACAGAACTAGTCCATTACATCTCAAACCTTGATCCTGGGTTCTGCCTCAAGCAGCTGGGATTATTCCTCCAGTTCAGCAAATTCCTGCTTCTAAAACCCACTCTGATATTTAAACAAATTTGGAGAAGATGCTGAGTCGTCACTCTGCTTTACAGATAACAAGATCAGAACTGTATTGTTTGATGGATTCCTAAGAGAACACTTGAAATTTGGGCAAACAAATTTAAAATATCAAGGTCATATTTACATTCCAGGGTAATAATTAAATACTTAATATCTTGTGGTTCCACTATTCTAGGTTTTTCTACACACCAAAATATTTAGTCATGTGAAAACCATCTGTAGCAGCTGGAAGACATTTATTTGGCCTGCCAAGATTAATTAGTTTAAAAATACATAAATAAAGTGTTAGTTTTATTTCCAAAAAGGTGCTGCTCTTGGTTCTCTTAGGGTGCTGGTGATTAATGCATATGAAAGGTTCTCCAAAAGAGGTATCAGATGCCAGTTTCACTAACATCTTTTAAGTAAAACAAGGCCTGTGTTTAGGTTAATGCTCTTCTGGGCTAACCCATTATTCACAGCAATACAAAAACTAGCTTGCAAACACTTCAATCCCTATTTTTAGTCCTTCTCCTATGCTCTCAAATCCACAATGCTGAAATCTGCTTTTAAAAATTGATGAAAAGAAATTTCACTTCAGGACTGGGGTTCAGACACCCATGTTTAAGAATTACAAAGACCTAAGTCTCCAAGCATATCTTTTCTCTCCAAGAAGTTCCTGCATAATCCTTCATAGAGCTTTTCAAAGTCAAATAAACAAGACACACAGTGGAAACTGTAAAAAGGGTTGAATTTGGCTTAGTATCCATAGGGATCACTTCTCTGGCAAACAGCTTGCAAAGGGTTATTTCTTGGCTCATCATTTTTGTTTTGCTGGAAGATGCTGAGGTTTTAGTGAAGTTTCTGCAGAGCGTGCAACAGCAGTCAACATTTTTTGCCCAGCTAACGAGTTAAGCCATCACAGCTCTCCAATGGCTTGAAGATTATGGGTGTAGGAAAAGGGAACGCTCAGAGAGGGGAACTTTTGAGCAGTCACCACTAAACTGTGGTTAAAACAGACACCAATGGCTCTATTCAGCTCCCAAACCTCAGACAGTTTCCATTTTCTCAATAACAAAGCATTTTTGTGGAATGAGGTAACAGCCTCCATCTGCCAGGTCGACATCTCCACTAAGATTTCTCAAGAGTGTGTCTGATGAGGGCTGGGCAGCAGAAACAGGGCAGGCCAGCAGAGCCAGGGCAGGCCAGCAGAGCCAGGGCTGGGCAGCAGAGCCAGGGCAGGCCAGCAGAGCCAGGGCTGGGCAGCAGAGCCAGGGCTGGGCAGCAGAGCCAGGGCTGGGCAGCAGAGCCAGGGCTGGGCAGCAGAGCCAGGGCAGGCCAGCAGAGCCAGGGCTGCCCAACAGAGCCAGGGCTGCCCAACAGAGCCAGGGCTGCCCAGCAGAGCCAGGGCTGCCCAGCAGAGCCAGGGCTGCCCAGCACAGCTGGGGCTGCCCAGCAGAGCTGGCTGTGGGGCAAGAGGCAGGAGGGTCCCTTTGCCTTGGCAACACAGGGACAAACTGCCACAGGACAGAGGAGCCTCTGTGGCACCATCACACCAACTCTCCAGGAAGTCTGATTCACCAGCAGCCTTGAGCAAGCTCCACACACTGCACAGCTGAAGAGTCAAAAGGTCAGGAAAAGGGTTGAGTTTGTCACTGGATGGCCAGGAACAGGCAGGAGGGAGCAGAATGGGTGCCATGGGTCCAACAGCCCATCGTGGTGGGTCATGAGCAGGGTGTTTGACCCAGAAGCAAACAAGGGTCTGCAGGCACACACTGCCAGAGGCACAGTGCAAGGGCAGGGCAGACATCCTGCTGCCTGAGGACAGCGTTGCTTGTGGGACTGGCCACTCAAGGTGCCATACACCCTCCCACACCTGAAATGCTAAATATCTGAGGCAGAGCAGTTACAGCCTCAGAACACAGTCTGGCAGAGGATTTGGTTTTGTTCTTCCCTTGTTTCTTGAATTTGGCAGCCCATATTTTGACCTCAGTTCCAGGGATGCCGAGCACCCAATCATTCTTCTGATTTCAGGCAAAGCCAGCTCAGTTCTTCTGAAAAGCAGATCTTCACTTAAATCCAGATGAAGATTCCAGCCCCTGTCAGGACCCCCTCATCTGACTCTTGTCTCCCTGTGAGTGGCCAGTCACTCAGCTCCCCTGCAATTTTGAGACTCTCATTCATCTCCAGGTTCAACTCCCCCACATCTGGTTCTCCCATCTAAAGCAAGGCAATTTTCCAGTTGGTTTTCTGATGGCCTTTGCATTACTGTAACACTTCCTCCTAAAGTTTAGAAAACATTAACACTAACCTCTTCACTCTCTTGAGTAATTCCAGCCTGTGTGCCCACATGGACACCTGGTGAGTGGCACCTTCCTTTCTGGCCAGGACAAAGCATTTCCCAAGCCCATCTTCTTCCTATGAGGAACGCTGCTGTCAAATCTCAAAAGTCCACACTGCTAATACTAGCCCTCCTACAAGGTCAGCCAAAGAGGACTTCCATCAAGGATGAGCTTTGCTGGAGAAGGCTCCCTGGGGATTATCAGAATAGTACAGTCAAGCCCAGATGGCCACAATGTGCTGAGCACATTTCCCGAAACACAGCAGCAAGGCAGAGGCCTCCACAAATCAGTCCACCCTGATTTCTGCCATCTGCTGAACACTGAGGGCCAGGCTGAGGCCTTTGGGAAAGGTCAGGATAGTCTTACAGGCTCTCAAGATACTGCTTTTGTTCTCACTATTTGCTTCTCAATTCCTTCGTTAGAAGATACTAATCTCTCTGTAAGGCAGTTACTTGGAGCCAAGACTTTAGATATTATTGCAAAACATATGCTTAAAAGAGACTGGAAATTATGCTGGCAGTGTTACAGAGGGGAGCAAAGCACAGCTTTGGGTCAAAACAAACAACAAAAAAAATGTAAGCTAGTAAGCAATTCCCATGCAATAGTCTAAGAGAGCCAGTAAAAGCTTCTTCTAGAAAGAAAACAATGCTGTGAGAACGAAGCTAACGAGAGCTGGCTCTTGGAAAAATAAAACAGCTAGGTAATGAGCCAACAGCACATATCCAAGAGAATCTTTCTGGGAAACCAACCCAAGCTATTACACTGGAAGGCCCTGAGGGACTAGGGACCTTGAGGCTAAAAGCTGGCAAATTGCTTCATCAGTTAAGGTTGGTCTCAATGTTTCCTACTGTGTAAAAATAATTTGTTTTAGCCTACAGGTCTCTACAGAGCACTGGGTAAATTCAGGCTACTTCCTTTGGGAAGGGAAACGGAGTGCCTGGCAGAGCCCTGCCCAGTGGGATATTTTCAGGGGTTTCCACCATCCCTGAGAGCCCTCCAGGCCAAGGCTGGCCCAGCACACTCAGGCCATTGGCTCTGCTGTATTCCCTCAGAGCTGCCGTAGTGCACTGGGCACCACACGCCCATTACTGGGATGGGAACATCCCCCGAGCTGCTCTGGCCAAGGTTAACACAACATGATGACTGTGTCTCTGTAAAACCATCTTCTGGAGTCTCATTCACCCAAAATGGATGCAGTCACCCCAATGATCCTGACAGATCTTGTTGTCCAGAGCGATAAGGAGGAGACCATGTTCTCTCTCTTTCAGAGATTAGTTCATACACCCACCAGGATCTAGGTGCTGATGCAGGGTGGCCAAGGCAAGGTCTGTCTTTGCAGCCCACTGGTTCATTGCCAGTCCAGCTCCCCAGCCCTCAGGACCATACCAAGAGCACAAGACAATGAATGTGTGCTCCAGCAGAGCTTCTGCGTCAGCAGAGAAAATCCCCACGTTGGCAGGGGATGGCAAGGTGCTGTCTAATGACTTTCTTTCTCTTCCAACTCCTCTGATTCATGCTGCCATCTTCCTTGCAACCGACCTAAATAACATGTTCAGACAGCACTGGAAGTGTTTCCATCTCATACTGCAATAACAGTGAGATCTTTGCATCTGGAAAGGGAATTTCACAGGGAAGTCACACCGCAGGTGAATTAACAGCGTCCTTCTCAAGAAAGGAACAGAAGCACCCTGTCTTATCCCATCAGGGAGACTTCCTGGCTGCAGGAGAACAAAGGCTGCCCAGGAGTAGGGAAAACACATACTAAGTCTGTGCCTGAGCCCCAGCAGATCTGAACAATGTGGGCAGATTACTCAGTTACCTCATTTCCAGGCGTGCTGTCAGCAGGAGCCATGACTGGCTTGGAATGAAAGAGGTAAAACACTGTTCCTGGATCTGGACTTAGTCTGCATAATTTATGGTAATTATTGCTCAGTAGCAATTAATCCTTTAATGCCATATCACACTCTCACCCCTCAGTTCTCTCTAATCTTTTGGTCATCACAGAGCAGTCCATTGCAGAAGGGGCTGAAGGATGCAGGACCACACTGTCCCTCCAGAGCCAAGGGCCTCAGGAAGGGAAAAGCAGAGAAAGTAACTCTAGAAGGACTTCGGTAGGCCAGCCCTCTCCAGACAGAGTATGTGTGCTGGTAACACACAGGCATTCAACCAGCCTTGTCCTCAAACAATTCCAGACATCTCCAGCTCTTCTCTACAGCACCATCTGTAACTCAGGTGTCCAACAGCACTGCATCACAGGAACACAGGGGCAATCTCATCCCTGTCACTCCACAGTGATGCTCTTCCAATCTCATTCTTCCCTCTGCTGTAAGCTGGGGCACTTTCAAGAGCCCTGTAAATATCTCCTATCCTTCCAACCCCTAGCAGACTACAGATCTCAGTGTTACCTCATGGCAGTGGCCCTCACAGGCTGCATGCTGAGGACTTGACAAAGTCAATTGAAAATGCATTTATTGCCAACCAGGAAAGCGACTGTGGGGAGATATAGAAGAGTGTTCTGAAGCTGCATGGGCTGCCACAGCACTTCCAGCTTTCAGGTGAGGAAGTGCTCACCTGAGGCTGGTACACTGTACCTTGCAAGGCAGGCACTGGAGCCTCAGCAGCCTAACAGATGCCTTTCTTATTCCAAAGATACACATGAATACAGACAGAGTTCCCCTATTGCAATAGAAAGGAAGTTATACTTGATCCATACCAGCTCTTTTGCAGGTAATTGAGCTTCAAAACTTAAGCAGAAAAGCTGCCAGCAAAACTTGTGCCTCTGTGCTACAGTCAATCCGTAACAACTAGTGTGCATGTGTTATCTCTAGTTTTTATTAGCTCATATTTACTTTGGCTGCACATCCAAGCAGTCATTTAAACAGGGTGAGAGAGGAAAATCTTGGACTCACAACAATGGCCAAGCAGTTTAATCTACCACTGGGGACAAAGACTTGACTCCTATTGGCGTGCAGCGCTGGCAGGGTCAAGTGTAACATGTGCTGAAGGAAGCACTAGGGAAGCAGATCTCTGACTGTTCAAACAACACCAAGCATTTCCTTGAGCTATTCAGAGTTCTCTTAGCCCCTCCTGGGAAGAGAAAACAGCTCCAGCTGTCCAGTCACCTGCGCTGGCTTCTCCACTCACTGGATTCATGACATTGGTGGCCGCCAACAGCTCCAGGTTAGATGCAGCACATTCCTCATTCCTCACAGCTCAGATGTTCAAAGCTAAGTTAGGAAGCAGTCAAGATCACGTCCTTGGTATCAGCACCAGGTTGGTGCTGGAAGATAATTTATATTCCTGAGCAGAACTGGCACTGGGCACATTGGCCATAAACATCAACAAACTGTTGTTGCAGCCGACACCAATCAGAAGGGTCCAGAATTAATATTTATCCATGCTGCTGATTTAACAAAATTTTTTTTTTGTATTTGGAAAGTTCAAAATACTTCACATAAAAGAACTCTGCAGTTTGCAAGTGTGGGAAGATCTACAGTAACATATTCAGAGGCAAATAAAAAATAAAATGTATTAATATTAACAATCAGATGACCACAGGCCAAATCAAGTCAAAGTGAGACTACACTAAGCATAAGAACGTAAATTTCAGGATTTTTATTCCATTGCTCTTTGAATTTTGCATTAAGACATTACTAAATAATTTTTAACTATTAATTTAGCCCTAATGGACATGCCCTTCTGAATCCCCCAGAGTAATATTATTGGTGGGCCCCTGTGAGTAAGGGCAGAATCATTTGTTAAAATTGTTCTCCATTTAGCAAGTATCGACAGACAGTGGTCACTCAGCAGAGGCAGTTCTGCTGTGGTGACATACAGGAAGGTGGAAGCCATGTGGCATTCTTCAATTTCCCCTTTCCTTTCACAATCAGACCCTTGATATTTTCTTCGACAGGAAAACTGACATTCCCCTTCCATATAAACTGCTGACAATTGTATTTTACACCTGGTAAAACCAGAGCAAAACGGAAGGAAGAGAAGAAACAAAGACCAAGGACTTTTCTCAGCAACTACATCTCCACAGAATGAAGTATTTTCCCTTTCCCACTTCAGAGCAGACAGAGTCCAGTAAACACACCCCAGACTCGGTGGGAAATGCCCCCTGCTCACTGCAGAGTGGCTGCAGGACAGTGCCCACGGCAGCAGCTTCCCAGAGAGCAGCCACGAAACCAGAACAGCCTGTGCAGCTTGGCCCTTCTGCCCACAGCCCCACTTTAAAAGTGACCCTAAAGCTCTTGGTAGTAGTAATCTGAACATCAAATACTACTGGTAAAGCTTCTCTGCCCCTAACAACTGGTCTTCTCCCTTTCCTAGGTAGAGCTGGTATTTAGGGTCATAGCTATCCCCTTCTTTTGAAAAAAGCCCCACCTGAGTAAAATGCTTATATTGATTTTGATGATATCACTTCACTATGAAGCTCTCTCTGAGTTTTTCCAGTTTGGCCATAGAAACTGCACCAATTTCAGCAGAAGGAAATAAGGAAGGAGCCACTTGCACTCTGAGCAAAACTGCAAACATTGTTGGCAGCACCTTCCTGCCAGAGCATGTGGGCACTGTGGTGGGTATGGGCAATGCAAGAACAGCACACATCAACCAGGGATACACCAGATGAGAAACAGTTTCTTACTTGGGCAATTAAAAGGAATTATGGAGCTGTTTGTCCAGTTAAGAGGTCTGGCTTTAATTCAGAGCAGAGAGACCCCAGTTTTCTGGGTACCTTCTTTATCACACAAAAGGTGAAGCAGAGTGACAAGGTTTAGCTCCTGTCCCTCTCCTGAGGTTACTGCTGCAACTGTGGCTCATCAAGCACAGCCTCACGTAAGCTACAGGCAGCAAAAAATCCTGCAGACATCAATGGGGATCCTGGTGCAGCGCCAGGAAAATCTTCTGCATCAGTGCTGCAATTACCATAGAAATTCTTTATAAAGGAGAGGGTGTTGGAAACATTTAGGGCATTGAGGGTAATCAATTTTTTCCACCTTTCTGCTGGCATTTCAAACAGCAACCAGCCATGTAACAGCAGAAACTCAGCTGCAATTATGAACACAGCAGAAAGCATCTTACCTCATCAGGCAAGCAATAGAGCAAGCAAGTCCTGGCTAGGAACAGAACCTAGTGCTTCCAAAGTTGGTGCACTGGGAATTTTGGTAACGTGCCTGCAGGGAAGTTCTTTCTGGCTTCATGAGCTGAAGTGTTCACCTCAGTCTTGAAGCTGCTATGTTGAAAGCCAGAAAAGAACATGGCTAAACTAATACCACTCAGAAATCAATTGACAAGCAGTGCCTACAGTCATAAAAGAGTGGTACACTACAGACAAAAACACATGTGTCATCAGGGACACCATGATGACACCAGCCAGGAAAGAGACTCCTGCCTTTCCTCCCCAGGATGACCTGGGAAAGCTGGGCTATCCTACTGCCAGCTGTGCTCTGGCACCTGCTCTGGAAGAAACCACAGTGCAAACCAGGAGCTGAGCTGAGGGCAGATGTGCTGCAGTCCTCCCAAAGACTGGTGAATCACAGTGACCTTCAGCACCCTAACCACTGCTCTGCTCTTCAGATACTGTTCTGCAGGCAGGGGAAAAAGACAGATCTTACCCCAAAAAATCCAAGACAGAGAGATAAGGATGCTCCAGAAGCTGAGATCATGGAACAGTTCACAGGGCATCCTGCTAGGGAATTCTGGCTGTTACTAAACACTGCCCTGCCTTCGGTGTGTCCCACCACTCCCTATGCACAGGTTTATGGAGTTCATATTCCAAAACATACCTTTTGCTGTAGAGCATCTGCTGTAATTAGTGCCCACAACTAACCAGATCACCTGTATTTTTGTCTCCTGTGTTATGCCACCTTATTTAAAAGTGTAGAAAATTACAGATCGAGCTGGATAAGAATGAAACAAACTACTGCTGATAATTCTATGCTTCAAAAGAACTGGTCAGCAAGAAAAGCAAGGGAACAATACAGTCTCCATGTTAGGAAAAAGGAAAGAGGGTGGCACAAAAATAAGATAAATGTCAGACTTCCTTTTTCCTCTTTGCCTATCATGAAGTTAAACCACATATCGACAAAGCAAATCAGAGAAATAAGGCAGTTTCAACACCTGGGCAACTAGGAGAGCCACAGATTTCTAATGCCTGGTAGAGGAGTCAGAAAAGTAAGAGGAATGTCCCTACACTCTTCTCTAGAGACCTGTGCTGCCACCAGGATGCTGACTCCACCAAACCTTCACCCTTTCCTCTGCTCCTAGGAATAGGTTCTCTTCTCTGAAAAGATTCCTTTATCGTTTTCAAAACTGGGAAACACTGAACATAGCAAGTTCAGATTTAAGTAAAGAGACCTCAGTATCAAATTCTGCCCCATGAAGATACATAACCCCGGCTCCCGTTTGCGCTGCAAGCCTGTGGAGAGGAATTCCTACCACCACGCTACACCCAGGCAAACTGGAAAGTGTATCCAACATCCCCATGAGTTCTCATGAAAGTGTCACTGACTAATGTAACCCACAGGTACAGAATTGGAAACAGATAAAGAAAACACTAAAAAACTAACTGTAAGAAAACAAAATCTGAAACAAAACTATGTTGAGGAAAAAGAAAACTGCGAAGAGCTATTTTTTAATGTGAGATCCAAACTGTGACTTCCGAGTCTTTGTCTAACACAGACACACAAAGCAAGGCTTGGAGTCTTTTTCCATAGCTACACCGGGATTCTCTGGAAAAACAGCAATCACTCCAGATGTGTTGAAAATTTTCCTGTGCTACATTTGAGCATTTGGTTGGAGTTTACTGCCGGGTCTATTGGCCGGCTAAAGCCTCAGTACCCTCTTCATAAAACACTTCTCAAGCTCTCAACTTCGCCGTCTGGCAAAGGGGCACGGCCCAAAGGCTGCGCTTTGCTCCGTTTGAGAAGCGGTGCGCGCCGCGCTGCCGGAGCGGAGCTCTCCGCCGAGCCACGTCCCGGCACCGCCACCGGCACCCGGCAGGGCTCCGGGGGATGCCCCGACCCCGGCGGCACCGGGGACACGGCGCCTTCCCTTCAGCCCTCCAGGGCACCCCCGCCACCGCCCGAGCCACCCCGGGCTGCGGGACCACGGCGGGCGGCGC
>JAWWMU010000080.1:2781001-2803252 GCA_035048155.1 Cinnycerthia olivascens | reverse complement strand
TCATGTCATGGCCGCGCAGCCGTTCCTCCCGCAGTGCCGGTTCGGTCCGGTCCGGTCCAGGCCGCGCAGCCGTTCCTCCCGCAGTGCCGCGCCGGGCCGGCAGGGGGCAGCAGCGGCGCGCGGCGGGCCCGGGACAGCGGCGGGGGCTCGGCGCTCCCGGGGCTCCGCTGCCCGCCCGGGGCTGCCCGGTTTCAATCGGGGTTTGGACACACGAATGTTTAACCCTGCGTGAATTTTACCTGCATGGAGAGCGCTGCTGAAAAGGGTGCGGCAGAAAAGCAGCAGTTCTGCGGGGAGACGCTCCACGAGTCCCGTGGCAGGAGTTGAAAAGCAGCAGCCTGGCCAGGCACAGAAATTGCCCTGTCCTCTGTCCCACTGCTGGAATGGGCACGAGTGCCCTATTCCCTGAAGAAAGGCATCTCTGCCCAGTTTGGAGTGAGGTGTTATGGGGTGCAGCAAGCAGCTGTGAGGCGTTCTTCCAGCGGTCACTGCTCCAGGGCCACACTGCTTGTCCTGGGGGTGTCCACTGGCACCTGAGCCAGGACACACAGCCTTGTGATCACAATATGGGGTCTGCGTGGCAAAAGTTGTGCCTGTTCTGATTTACTTTTCCCTGGGAAGCCATGAAGGTTTTAACAAAGGGAAACCAGAGTGCTCTTACACCTGTGGTGGTCACATTGAGCTTCTTGCTGGACCCTGACCTCCAAAGCCTGGGTACAAATCCCATAGCCTGTGGAGTGCTTTATCATCTTGTGGCCATAACAGACTAAAAGGAGGTGCCAGCTCTTGTGCACAAACATTTTTCACCTATTCCTGCCTGCAATGGTGAAGGATTTGATCTGGTCTCTGAACTTCTACCTTAGCAGACAGGGCTGACTCACACTTTCTGCCCTGCAGAGTTCCCTATGGCATCCAGGGAAAAAACCCACACCTTCCCAAAGACCTTTCTCTCTGACTCCCCAGGCCTTTAGCTTGGTATCCTCCTATTAAAGCCCTGAAATGTTTCTGCAAGGATCTGGAAAAAGACAATACCTTATAACTGAATCAAAAACCCAGCACAGGATTTAAAGTGAGACAGGAGTGGGAACTGCCATCCTCTAGCTGGGCCCTCATGGGGAAGGACAGCGAGAAAATGCCCACGGCTATTTTTTGTTTGTGATAATTATAGCATCAAAAGCTGAACCAACAGGTTCTTTAGCAAGGAGATTCCCTGCAGCTTGAAAGATACAGATATCAAAAAAACCCACAGATTCACAGCTCAGGTTTTAGGTGACTCAGTAATATTGTGCCATATAATAATTTTGTGTAATTCCTTGTTCAAGTCCTAAAGAACTCAATTGATAATGGCTGTCTATAAACATTAATAGCAGACTACACTTGCAGGATTATCTCTAGGCAGCTACAACAATATATTTTACTAGCAGGAGAACCACCACCAGCCCTTAGGCTTCTCAGCTGCTTTCCTGTAGGCCCCATTTTCTGAGCCTGAACCAGACTGGAGGGCACAGCGGGGTCCCTGGGGCATGGCAACAGAAGCTGGCTTGCCTGGGGAGGCTGTGCATCCCCCCAGGACAGCCACTCTGGGGTCTCCATCAATGGCCATGCGCCCCAGAGCCTCTGGAGGCCCCTCAGGCTGTGTTTTTTCCACAAAGGAGGGCAGGGAGGCTTGATCCCACCCATCCCACTGCTGCCAGTGCTGCCTGGTGTGTTCTCATCTGCTCACCACGCACCCTCTGGGCCACCCTGCTGCTCCCCCACCAGATGCTGCCATCCCAGTGTCCCCAGTGGCACCGTGGACTGGGCACAGGGTCCAGCTGCAGGACTGGCTGCCCTGGCCCTGCTGTTCCCCAGGACCGTACAGCCAGGTTCAGCTGAGGTGTCTTGCCCAAGGGCACCAAGGAGAAAAGGGTGTCGAAGCTCCTCCACTCAAGCCTGAGCGGTTTCACAGCAGGGAGTTGAAAGAGCAGAATGTAAATCAGGAATGACTAATTGCTGCTCAGCATGGCTGCCCTAAACCTCTCTGTCCCACAGCTCCTTGGCCACCTGGACCTTTAGGAGCAACATGGGGCTGCTGATGTCTGGGAAGAGCCCAAGCACAGGGTACTGTCCCCATTCCTGCTGCCACACTTGGACACAGCCACCCATTTCCCTCCAAACAAAACATTCCTCTCCGAATTCCATTACAGAAGGTTTCAAATAAATAAATACCTGCTGCTGCTTCTGTTGCAAGATGTCAGGCACCCAGAGTGGACCCAGGGCTGGACAAGGTGAAAGCAGCAAATACTTGCTTTGTTTTGTACCTGAAGCCGTTAGTGCCTTGAGAGAACCCAGGTGAGCAGCAGTGCTTCAAACAGGCAGGAGCCCATTATTTAGTGGGAACCTATTCCCAGGATGTCCCTGGCTTGGCAGACCTAAAGACTGCAATAGTGAATTAGTGCATACAGATCATCATTTACTGAAACGCAAGCCCTGATGCACCTTTCTAGGGAAGCACTAATTTATTATGCATTGTTATTAGCTGCAGCAGGGCCTTCATTAGAGCTGGAGTTAAGGTCTGTTTTGGCTGCCTCATCAGCATCAGTGAACTGCGTCCCTGCGAGGTTTGATACAATTTAATTAACCTAATTAAAAGCTCTGATTGCAGAGATGATTGGGGTAGAGCCAGCAGCAACTGCATATTTATAACGAGCTAGAAGGTGTGGGACTGGAGCCAAATGATATGCATCTCTAATGAGCTGGTGCTATTGAAGTGTGGATTTGGAACACTAACATTTATTTTTGGCAACAATGGCCAGTTTATCTTCACGATAGAAACGATCACGGGTTGATTGGGTGTAGCAGGGAGCTCGGCACTGCTCTCCCTGGCCTTCTCCAGACCACTGGCAGGCACACACGAGCACCCACAGCTCGCTTGCTCCCCACTGATCCCCTCCCACGCTGCCAACACCTTCCCCTGCAGGCACAGCACCCACGGCTTGGCCTTCCCACGCAGCCCTGCAGGGCACACAGCACGGACAGCGTGCCCCAGCCCCACTCAGCAGTCCCACAAAAGCCCTGGAAGATGCCAGCAAGCTTCCCTGCCCTGGCCACCACTTCCTCCAGCCCTCCCACGCCACCTTCATTCTCTCCCAGACCTCCTGCCCCACAGCCAGGCTGGGCTCCTGGTGCAGGTAACCCTCCTCCGTTACTCCTCCAGGTGTCAAATTCTTGGTGCCCTGCTCTGCTGGGCACCAGGCACGAGTGCCCAGGGAGCACAAAGCAGCCTGGGGCAGAGCTCAGCCCTGGCATTGGGGCTTCAGGGCTGCTACTGCCTGGGCTGGGGAGCACCAGCACCTGCCCCTGGCTGACCCAGGGCAGCCAGAACCTCCTGCTCAGTGACAGAGAGGCCCCTCAGCCCCCAGGTGCTGTGTCAGAACAGGGGGTTCCTGGCAGCCAGGTCAGGGAACCCCCATTTCTGGGCTGCAGCAGCAGTGCCCCTCCTCTCTCCACATTTAAAGGCCACATGGTGCTAAGAGGAGTCAGGGGCCCAGTGCACCCAGCAGCAGCACTGGGATGTCCCAGGCGTTCTCGGCAGCCAGGAACAGCAGCAAGTCTGCCGAGCCACTTGGAAAATTTGATCCATGCTAATTATGCTGAAAAAAGCTCTTCTGATAATGAGTATGAAATGGAAGCGTAGCTAATACTCATCTCTGAGTGCCATTAATCTTTAAAACTGGAACAATAAGTGAAAACACTGCAGGGCATATGAAGCAAGGTGTGATTCACATCTGCTCCTCCATGGCCGTCTGATTTATTGGCAAAAGGCAACTTTCCTGCACTGTTTCAACAGAGCTGCATTACATAACACCATGGACTGCTTTCCTTTGCTTGCTTTTCCAATCAAAGTATCTCCTCAGAGGTTTTTTTTTTGATCTTCTGTCCTTTTCTGGGACATCTCAGGAGCACAGGAGATGAGTCCTCCAAAGGCACGGCTCTGTCCCAGGTCTTGGCCTCTCCAGAGATGCTTTGGCTGTGACAGCCACTGTGGCAGCAGGGACACAGTTCTGCAGCCCAGGTGTACTGGGTATACTGGTGGGACAGGGCAGGAGAGACTCCCAGGGCCCTGGCTGCTCTGTGCAGCCAAGGGGGCTGAAGAGGGGATGGGGACAGGGGGATGGAGGCTCCCTTTCTATTCCTGCTGTGACAAGTGCTTGCAGGTGCACCCCTTGGAAGCACCTGGGGTACCTGTCCTCTCCCTACCCTGCACAGAGCACTCTGTTACTGCGCAAAAGCTCTCCAGGACCTCTGCCACTCAGATAGATGCATCTATCTCACTTTTGATGCCTTTTATTTTCAAATAGCTCTCTCTGGGACTTACTATCTTTTATTTAAATTGTGGATTTGCTGAAGTGACCTTTTAGGTGACTCTGAGGAGAGACGGGTAGCTGCTTCCCGCTGCAGTCCCAGGAAAACTGCCGACCCTGTGGCTTTGAACAAGTTCAAAGCATCGCCTGCCTTTTGGCCATTCCCCTCAATAGTGCCTTTGCAAGGATTTTTCTCCCACACTCCTGAAAAGACATCATCAGAGACATTTCCCCTCATGGGCTCTTTAATATTTACAATGACTTTGTGAATAGATAATATATTCCACCTTTTTTTTTTTTTTTTTAGCCTTTTAAAATCACACGCTCCTTGTGCAGTTGGAGGGAGCAGTGGATGCTGTGTGCCAGCTGCCTTTGAGGCTGGGAGGACAAACAGATCTGGGGGAGATGAGGATTGCTCTGAGCCACTCTCTGCCTGCCCACAGCTCCTGGCAGTGTCCTGGGGCAGCCACAGACCTGGGGTGGCCCTGCCGAGTCTCCTGCTGCAAAAGTCCTTAGAACCTTCCTCCCACTACTGACTAAGCCCAAAGCTGATCATCTTGGTAGCTGGAAGACAATCCAAATGCAAAACAAAATACTTCTAAAAACTGTCCCACAGATTGCCAAGCGTCCTATAAAGCCTGGCCATGGGCTTAAGTAGATCAAAATCTTATGGATGCTTTTTGTCAAAATGGCTCTAAACCAGGAAGGCAGCAAGCAGCTTACAACTCAGAAGTGTCATAGATGTACTTGTGAATGCTTGTCCATAATTTTGTTTATTCCAGTCTGCAAGTCCAGGAGGGACTGTCAGATCCTGTGTTCCGATTGTCTCTATGCTGAAATCCACTGCACTTCACTCAGGGAGCCAAGACCAAGTCCAGCAGCTCCAGCTGGGCTTTGGTTTGTCAGTCCTGAGGCAGCTGAACCACGGCAGCCTCGGGAAGGAGGCAGAGAAGTGCTGAGGGGAGAGATGCCATGGTGTTCCCAAGAGCTAGACTGTGACCCCTGGGGCAGGGGAAGGCAAGAACTCTGTGACCCTTGGCATTTTCACTTGGACATAAACTTCTTCCTTGCTTCAGACCTGGTGAATATATAAACAAGAGACACGTGAGCACAGCAGAGCCAGAAATGTCAGTGGAGGCTTCATGCAGTACTGCCTGTTGGGTGAGAGGACCCTGAGCAAGGTGCAGCCTCCTGCTGCAACAAAACACACCAGGCCAAGTGTTCTTTAGGGCAACAATCCTTCTTGGCCTGCAGAGATGACAGGACTGGTGCTGAGGCTGAGGCTCAGGGGTGGGGGCTGGCCTGAGGAAGCCCCTGAGGTGGGCTAGCCTTGGTAAGGCTGGTGAGACACACAACTGTGCAGAGGGGCACATTTTTTTCAGTCCATGTTGCCCTAACAAACAAATGTCCTGGGATACAGACAATAATGTTTTTATGAGATTCTAAATTCTAAACTGAAATGCTCTTTGTGGTGGACTAATAGCCAACACGTGTCCCTTCATCTCATGATGAACTTTTGTGGTCCTACAGGGGTAAAAAAGGCCCTGGTGAACATTTACACTGAGCACTTTGTTCTCACAGATTTGTAGAGCAAAGAGAATAATGTATTGAGACTCTCAACCCGTGCCAGTTTGGCTTCATTTGTCCTTCTGAACTTGCCCTGAGAGATAATGTTTCCTTCTAATCTGCTGCCGTCCACCTACAGCGGGGACCAAGTGAATAATTCTCCCAAACAAGCCTTTATTCTTAAAACTCTGCCTGGCCCTAACCCTTTCTCCCCCTTACAGAGTAATTGCTGTGTTCATTACATGCTAATAGCCCGTGCTGTGTTCCAGCCCACACTGGCTGTGGCCACACAAACGGGGCCCAGGCTGTGCTGCTTTCGGATAATGCTGCTCTTTTGGCATTATTTGAAAGAATGTGCCAGGCCTCTGAGCACCAGGCAAGCTCTCTCCCAGCCTGCCTGCCCCAGAGCACAAGCCAGGTGCAGGGGCTTCACAAAAATCAGCACATCTTCCAAGGAGTGAGGCTTTTCTCTCCACACTTGATAACAAATGACTGTTACCCTCCAATAGGAAGAAGACTCAAGGAAGAGGAAACAAGACATCTAAGCTTAATGAGACAAATATTTTCTATTCTTTTCTGTTCAGGTGCTTATGTCACCCTTTCACAATGATATTTTAATAAGCCTTTGTAAGCTCTACAAATTGCCCTTTATATCTGCAGGAGAAGGGCAGCTCCAGGGGATGAGCAATGTATACTCTGAATACACAAGAGACGCCTTCTCCAGCCTGCTCCTGGAAATCACTCTCTAGAGACATCTGGAATGGGTGCCCCTCTGAAAACACCCAAGGGAGAGGTATTAGTGGTTTTAGTGGTGGCTTCACGGTGCCTTTCAAACGGGACAAAGCTCAGCCGAGGTCAGACCCCATGGTCAGGGGCTGACAGGCTGCTTTGTTCCTTTGTTCCTAACCCCGCTCCTGAGCTTAAGAAACGGCCAAGGGTCACTCTCTGATACCTCCCAGAAGGCTGCAGAGACAAAAGCCTTCAGACTGTGCTGGTCTAAACCTTGGAGTTGGCTGACACAGCGTTCCTGTGCGGAGGGGAGGCCGCAGCAACTGCTCCTCAGTGCCCAGGGATGGGTTTGTTTCTGACACCTGTCTGGCGTGTGGGTGTCACAGGGCACATGCCAGTGCTCAGGGGTGGGACAGCAGGGAGAACACCCTGCAGGTGAGCTCACACGTGTGCCTGTGAGTGTGCAGGAGCACGCATGCACAGGTATGTGTGCTGAATGCAATCTGTGTGGGCCGTTCCCAAACTAGTCCATGCAGGGGGGGTTTCTCTCCAGGAAATGTTAAGAAAAAAACCCCTTTCACGTGCAGGTTCACACACGAGCGTGTGTATGCAAAGCCAGGCAAGTATCTGCTGTGCACATTCACCTCCAGAGCGGGGACATACCCTGTACAGCTTAAAGCAGTAGAAAAACCAAAAAGGCACCGAGAGACACTTGGCTTCTCCAACCTGTGCTCAGGGCTATGCATTGCAGCCCCTGCAGAGCCCTTCTGCCCCAAACCCTTCTCCCCAACCCCATGGCTCAGCCCCTGCCCTGTTCCCAGGGCTCCTGAGCTCACAGCTCCTCAGCCAGAGTGCAGCATCCCCCCACAGGACAGTGTGTTCTGAGAGAGCAGAGGCTCAGAAAACCTAAGCAGGAACGGCAGTGCACTTTGTGTATCATGAGCCTGGGCTCCTGCCAAATTCCTCTGCACCCACTGCCTCTATTAAATGCGTCAATCATTTCTTGGCAATCCAAGCTCCAGAGAAGAGTTGAGAGGCAACTTCAGGCAGTTGAGTCGCTTTCATTAAAAGGTAAAAATACATGCTGAGCAGGAGATGGGAGCAGGACTGAGCTCTGTCTGCACAGAGAGCAGGGCTGCCAAACCCTCCCTGCTGGGGAAGAACAAGTGGCAGCAAACAACAGAGCTCCCCATGGTCACAGGCTCTGTCAGCCTGTGAAATCCCCACAGTGGCCACTCTCCAAGGACAGCTGCAGATCCTTGCCTGTAGATCTTGGTCTTGGTGGGTGACTGGGAAAGCAGAGGGAGAGCACCAAGGTGCAGGGGATCCAGGAATGTCCCTGCATGGCTACCCTGGTGCAGGTGGGCAGGGGCTGGCATCACCTGGCACTGCACCCCTGGGACAGCAAAGGTGCTGCCTGCAGCACAGCCACCAGCTCCTGCCAGTCAGCACGGGGCTGGAGTGCAGCTGGGACCCAACTCTGGAGGTGAACCCTGGGGAGAAACGGTGGGGTTCATTCCTCACCCTCAAACAGCTGCAGTGGCCAGGGTGCTGTGTGGGAAGGTGCCCTTGCTGTGGGCTGGCACCTGGGCTATGGTGGCAGGGCCAGCAGTGCTGGCACCAGGGAGCAGCAGGGCTCCTGGGAATAGAACAGGAAAGTCCAAGTGACTCAAATATTCCTGGCACAGGGCACAGCTGGTGCCAGCTGAGCACAGTGGGAGAGAGGAGGGCAAACAGGCAGGGACCCACTGGAGGGGTCTGGGCAGAGAACCACAGAGCTCCGGAGTGAGGATGGGGGGCCTGGGAACCATCTAAAGTGGCCACCAGGAGGGGGCCAGGCACGGTGAGAAGAGGAGCCACACTGTGCATGGACACTGGTGTCCCGAGAAGCTCCCTCTTGTCAGGAGCTGCTCTGCTCTGCTCTGCTCACTGTGCCTGCTTGGCCACATGCACAGGGCTCCTGAGAGTCGCTGCATGCCTGTGCTGCTCCCATTCAGGCAGCTCTGTATCCTTGCCTGCTGCTCTGTTCCTTCCCTTTGCCTTTGCCTCTCCACGCAGTTGCTTTGATCTGCACTCCAGGGGCTCAGTGTTAAAAATTAATGTTTCATGGATGTTGCTGCCCATGGCTTGAAAAATGGCTTTTTTTTTTTCCCCCAGGTGGTGGCTCACACCAGCTCCTGAAGGACTGCTCTGCTCCGAGTTAAAAAGACAGGCCGAAACCTCTTGTGTTCCTCATGCCTTGGTTTAGGGCAGGATGGGACCTGCTCCTGCCCTGCAGAGCTGTGCTGGAGGGGGAAGCTGGGACAGCATCCTGGTGCCCAGGCCATCCCAGCAGGCTCTGCCAGTCCCCAGAGCAGCCCTGCCCTCCTGCCTGGGCCCCACCAGCCCTGCCTGCTCCACCAGGGCTCACCTGTGCTGCCTCCTCTGCAGTGAGCAAGGGGCCATGGACAGACCTGTGGGCTCGTTCCCTGAGATGAGCAGGAGGGCCAGGGCCAGGTGCAGAGTGCCATGCCCTCCATGCTCTCTGGAAAGGGCTTTCTCCCCAGGTTTCTCCACGCCCAGGTTCCAGCAGCCAGCAGAGAGCACCGGTTCTCCGAGCTGCTGACAGAGAGGTGTGAGCAGCAGCGATCCCCCAGCACCTCCAGCAGCCCTGTCTGCCCTCACAGGCAGCCTTGTCCAGGCTTTGCTTGTGCTGCCAGGGGCTGCCAGGGTCCTGTCCCATCCCTCTGCCCTCTCTCTGTTTGGAAGGCTGCTCGGTGGCTGCCTTGGCCAGGTTCACAGCCCGGGGCAGGCACAGCCTGGGAACGGTCCCCTCTGCTGTCCTGCTGGCTGTTTTGGGAGGGAAGGGATGCAGCGCCCAGGGCAGCAGGGTGGGTGCAGCAGGAAGTCGGGCTTGCCAAGCTGGGTGTGTAGCATGTGGGGATGCTTGTCTGGGCTCCCAAAGCATTTTCCAAACACTTTAATTATAGTGATTTATATGGCAAAAGTGTGGGGGCGAGAGCTTGGGAAAGGCATTAGCAGGTTTGTTCTGAGGGCTGTAATCAGAGGTAGGCGATGGGGAGAGGGAGGGGACAGCACTGGGGCTGTACCTTGAACTGAGGCGTCAGGACAGGTTTGAAGGATGCAAAACTTCCCAGCTGTGCCAGCGATGTGCTGAGGGCATCCCTGAGGCCTCAGTGCTCCTCTGGGAACAGCCCTGGCACCAGGAGTACCACCAGATGTCCTGTGCCTGTCCCTGGGCTGCCCCTGAGCACAGGTCCGGGGCACTGGGGTTTCCTGCCCCACCACTCTGACCAGCCCCACACAGCTCCAGCACCACCTGTGCATCACCTGTGGAGGCAGAACAGGCACAGGTGAGGCCACAGGTGAATGTGGCACACAGATGTTTGCACTGCAGCCACCAGAAAGTGATCAACAGTCCAACAGCAACTCAGTGCTCTCGTTGGCGTTACCTTGAAAATGAATAACCTTGTCTGGTTTTGTTTTGCAAAACACTGTTCTCAAATCCCCACCACACCACAGAGCAGCACTCTCACATGCACGCACACAGTTCCCTACAGCCCCAGCAGATGGACAGACCCCTGTCCCTGCACAGAGACAAGCCCAGGAGCTCAGCAGCCCAGGGGAACACTACTGAGCATCTGAGCTTGGTCCCAAATCTCAGCCTCCTCCAAGCCTGGCTTGCTCCGAGGACCCTGTCACTCCTACAGAGCCCGAACTGCTCCAGGAAAAGGGACAGAAATATCGGGCTGCTGTCAGCCTGGTGGCACCAGGCTGGCCACAGGCACAGTGTGGGGCTGCTGGGCTGAGTCAGGGTGTGGGGATGCACTGCAGCAGTGCCTCTGACCCTCCGAGCCACCACGGGCTGCAGCCCCGGCAGCGTGGCCGCAGCACACGTCACCGCCACTGCAATCCTACTTTTCGGCCTGTTTTCTGATAAATAACCTTTTCCTGTCCTTTTTGACAGTGATGTTTATTGATGTCTGACATCCCTCCTGGCCAGGTCTGGCCTCAGAGAGCCATGGTGCCCTGCACACCCCACGGCCAGGATGAGAGCGGCCGGGGCAGCTCGGCTGCTCTCGGATGCCCACAGCCTCCCTAAAACACTTGCTTCCAGATGTGTCAGGGTGGGAGCTAGCTGAGTGTCCTAGTGGGATCAGAGTGAAAACAGTGCTTTAAATAACCCTACCTCAGCCTCCTGGGGCTGCTGCTGTCAGGGACAGCAGAGCCAGGCAGCCCTGCCTTGGCTCCAGCTTCGGGTCCCCTCTCCCAGGAGAGGCTCCCCAGAGGATTCACCAGGGCTTGGCACCCCAGCTCCTGCCCAGGGCACACAAACCCCTCTGCACTACCTGGGGATAATTTGCTGATACAGGGATAAGCAATCACTGCTCTGCCCATAAGCTCATGTTATCACTTAATTGAATCCAATTGATTGGGAAGCTGAAAGCAGCCTTGGCTCAGAGTGCTGCACATGGTGCTGGGGAGCAGGGCAGCGTGCTGAACCCTTAAAAGCATTGGCATCAAGGGCAGACACAGGCTTGCTCTCCTAAAGTGTCTCACAGCCTCGGGAAGCAGCAGCAGGGCAGTTCCAGGGGATGTTATTTCATATTGGAGTCTGCACAACCAACCTCTTATTCTTGCCCTTCTGCCCTCAGTGGGCAGGCTCTGCTCCCACAGAGATTTCAGGGGAAGGAAGTGTGCATCTGCAGGGCGATGTGGGGGCAGCCTGGCTCTTAAGTGGTCTAACCACGAGGCCACAGTGCTGGGAAGGGAGCCCACAGGACCTGCTGCCCAAACACAAGCTTCTGTGTGTGAGCAGCTGCATCCAGGGCTGCCTGTGAACCTGCACCCCCGAGCAGTGCTAGAGAAGAGCACCCAGGAGCAGCCCTGGCACAGCTGTGCCCTGCCAGGGAAGTGGCACAGGCATTGGGGTCCCTTCAGGTGTAGGAAGAAGACAGGGAGGGAAGAAATGGGCACTGCACCTTTGCCCATGCCTGAGCTGAGAGCAGGCAGGGGAGCCAGCTGAAAAATCCCTGGATGCAGCAGGCACACAGCACTGCTCCCACCCCAAATAACAGCATGAGCTCCACAAACTGCTCTTCTGCTGTGATCCTGACCATGGGATAGCACAGGGGTCAGGGATCTCTCCTGGGACTCTGTTTACAATCCCCCTGCCCAGACACGCTCAGCTTTGGCTCACCTTGCACTGGTCTTTCTGATTTGATTGCATTTTCTAGGAACTCAAGACTGGCATCCCTGCAAAAGGCAGTGCATACTTTATTAACTATGCTGCTTTCTTGTCCACTAATTAAAATCAAATTATGTCTGATACACACAACATACTTTGCAGTGAAAGAAACCTCCTTTCCCAATCTGCTCTCTGAAGCAATTTATTTAGCCCACTGAGCTGAAAAGAGCACAGCCCTGCAAAGACCCCAGGGATGCTGAAGACCCAGCTGGCTGGAGCTTCTCCTGGGCTCACCTTTTTGGTTTCATTCCAGGCTAGAGCGAGGGTCCCCCAGGGCTTAGGGGAAGAGCAAGGGAAAAGTGATGTCAAGGGAGGAGCTCATGGGAAGGTGAGCAGCAGCAGCCATGGGCTTCTTTTTGGGTCCATCTGTCTCCTCTGCCACGGGCCTGAGCATTACACATGCCACCAGCAGGTTTGGCTGCCTGGGGAACAGGAGAGGATGAGTTTCCTCAGAGGGATCCAGTCCCTGCACAAGGGCACAGCGTGAAGGACACGGGGAGCACAGGCCCAGAGCAGGCCCCTCTCAGGAGGGTCTCAGCAGTGTCAGCCCTCCAGCAGCCCTGCAGGATGCACCCACAAATGCCTCAGACCCTCTCTCAGGCAGGATCCTGTCCTTGTGCCCACATGCACTGAATGCAGGTCCTAGGTCCCCAGGAAGCAGCACGAGGCTCAGCATGGAGCAAGTCACATCATAAAGAGGCTCAGGAGAGAGGGGCCAGCCCCTGCCCTGTGTCTCCCCAGTGAAGCCACTACTCAGATTTTTTTCCTTAGGGGAAGGGTAAAGTTTCTGCGAAAAGACAAGGCTTCCCCTGTGGTCCTTGTGCTGGTGCTGGCAGGAGCCATGTTTGGAGCAATACATCATCAGTGGAAGGTATCTAATGATGTATTGCCCTAATACATCACCATAGCAACAGCACTCTAATGATGTATTATTCTAATGTGTTACCCAAGTGCCCATTCCTCCAGATGATGTATGGCTGGGGTAGCTGTGCTCTGCCAAGCCCAGATGCAGCAAAGCCCTCCTGACTGCCAAGCACCTCCAGGAGCATTGCCTGCCACTGCATGGGATGCACCACTGGCTGTTTGCTCCCACCTTTGTGGGCAGAGGTGCTACCTGGCCACCCAAGGGTGGGGGAGCTCCCAAACTTGGTGTACATCACAGTTCTCTGGCAGCTACCAGACTGTTGTCCCTTTCCTCCCCTCCCCACAGCCAAGCTACAGTGTCACTTGTGGAGCTCTGAAAGACAATTTTAAAAGCATTCCTTCCCCTGGCATTTGGAAAATCCAGAAGGGGAAGTGACAGGCTGGTTTGTGCATTTCTCCAGCCCCTTCCAAGGTATTAAGGCCACACAGTGCTCTGGGTTTGATCATTAACAATGAAAATACCAGCTGGAATTCTCCTGCTGCCTGTGACAGGGACAGCATTGTTTCCAATTCACACTATCTTTTTGACCATTCAAATGCCATCAATTCAGTCACCCCAATGCGTAGGACAGTTATCTGAAATGTTTTCCCAAACAGCTTAGTGACTATAGAGCAACAATTCATGGCATTGCTTGGGGACATCTGTGCAAAGCAACGCTCAGTAAAGAGCTCGTGGCCAGCTGAATGCTCCCTGTGTGGACTTCAGATTCCAGAGAGGAGCAGGGAAGCTGGCAGACAGAGAGACTGAATGAATGGCAGGAGAAATCATTTCATCTATGCAAATCCATGCCAAGCTCTCAGTGCAGCTGCTGTCAGTGGGGAGCTCAGCCCCTCTGGACTGACATGGAAGATTTTATTGAGCACTGAGGCTCTCTCTGCCAGACCAGGAGCCACTCCCTGTGCAGGGACTGCAGCCTCTGGTGTCCTCCACAGCCACCACAAGCACCCAGGTGAATCCTCCACGGCACAAGCAGGGCCCAGTGCAGCTTCTGTGGGTTGTCCCTCTGCTCTGAGATTGCCAGGCCTTAGAAGCCCCTAGAAAGTGGAAGCTGATGGCACCCATGACTTATTCCTTCACAGAGGAGCAGCAGCACTGCCTCTACCAACACAAGTCCTGGCACAGGCTGCCCAGGGCAGCAGGGGAGTGACCATCCCTGCAGGCTGGGATGGCAATGGAGCAGGAGCTCTGTCCCTGGGGTCAGCAGACACACCTGGGAAGCCACAGAGCATTCAGGTCACTGTGAAGCACCCAGAGCTGAGGGGACAAGGTTCAGAGACCCAAACTGGTGACACCCCAGAGGGGGATCCCCTGGCACAGAGCAGTGTGGCCAGAGCAGAGATTGAGATGTCAAGCCTGCTGTCTCCCCAGGGCTGTGTCAGATTTCCCTCAATGGTACCTCTAGGTGTGGGTGTAGAGGGAGGCAAGAGGCCTCCCCTCCCTGGGCTGCCTTTGCAAGGCTCCCGTGCTGCACCTGGGCAGATTCCAATCATCTCCCAACGTTTCGGCAGTGACAGATTACAGGATCTTCAGCAGGGAAAAAAAGTGAAACAGAGCAACCAAAAAAGGAATGATTGTATTATCAATAATGTTTCCAGTGGCTGATGGATGAGGACACCCAAATGATTTTTAAGATTTCAGTAGAAACCCTCCAAATGGCAGCAAAAAGGCAAAATGCTTATTAACCCAGGGTCTCCTGATAAAATCCTCCAGGGATCTGCACAGCCATGCCAGGTGTGTGCCAAATGTGTGCCCAGCATCGTGCAGTCCATCTAACAGCTGATGAGACAGGACCTGCTCCTCGTTCCTGCAGGGACAGGAGTGATCCTGAGCGTTCCAGGAGGGATGGACAGACAGACACACTGCTCAGTGGGAACCCTGCTGCCCTTTCCCTTCCCAGGGCTCAGTGCAAATGCTTCCTAAACAGCTCTGGAAACAAACAGCTTTCTGAAAGCTGCCCTAAAAGCCCTCTGCTTTCACTAACATCAAGAGGAGGGAACATCAAGAGAAAGATCACCTCCTAATTCTCTGGGGAACTGAATTTGCAGAGCAGGCATCCTGTCTCAGAGATAAACATTCCCCTCAAAAGGCAGGCATGGCCCTTGCCCTGTGCATGGCAGGACATTCAGCTGCTGGTTTTGTGATGCCACATATCCAGCACAGCCTTGGAAATGCTCTTGTGCTGGAAACATATTAGACAACATCGTCAAGTAATGAAAATTGGCAAACATCCAGGCTGGGGTTTCAAGGGATAATTTGTAGATTGAATGTTAATGAATATTATTGTTGTTATCTTGCAAGGCTATGCTGACTTTACTCTGTTGCCCATTGCACATCTTCAGTTTTACTTTTTTTACCCCTATAACAAACAGCGTAGACAATTCCAGCACAGCTGATAAGTCAGGAAGCCAGTAGAAGACACATGGAAAAAGGTGATTCTTTCTGTGCCTATGTCACTGCCTGCCCAAACCCTGCTGCTTCAAACAGTTGCTTACACAGGATTGTTGATTTGAGTCCTCTCTGTCCTTTTTTCTGCAAACTCACCCGGCCTCAGTAGTGCTGCCCCAGCCATGGCACATGGAGGTTAGGAGCAGGCACCAAGGGCATCCTCAGCAGCATAAATCTGCTTTTATCTCCATGAGGAAAGAGGCACAGATGGGAAATACTGTCATTTCTTCTGCCCTCAGAGCTGCGATGTGGCTTTGCTCTCGGGAGCCTTTTGGTGCAAAACACCAGAGCTGCAGCTCACCTGAGCACACCTGCAGCAGGTGCTGCAGTGGCACTGCCCTGGGAGTGCCCCCTGCCCTCCCCACGGGCACGCTGGCCCCAGGGGCCACTCACAGCGAGCTGCAGCTCACCATGATTTATGTGGCACTTGTACAATTGATGTGCTTTGTGCCTGGGGACAGTTAAATGGTAGCTCTGTCATTAGTTTAAGCAGAGGTTAAAGGTGATCAATAACAAGGGTTTCACGCCCAATTGATCACCCCTTGCTATTTATTTCTGCCTTTTGCTTTCCATTCCGCGGTGCTTTTAGAAATAGTAATTAAAGACATAACAAGTGTTCCACTAGGCAGAATATCAAACGCTCCAGATATTGATTCAATCCTCCCCCTCCTAATGACGCTGACCTGCGCCTGTCCCCAACACCAGCAGGGCTGGGGCAGCCTGCAGGGCTGCTCCCCACAGCCAGGGCTGGGGAGCTGAGAGCCCTCCTGGGGGCAGGGCCAGCCCCTGGCCTGGGCAGAAGGAGCAGAAGAGCTCAGGGCTCTGGGACAGGCAGATTGGAGCTGTCAGATCCAAGTCACTCCCTGAGCCTCAGTGCTCTGCCCAGCCTGCAAGCACAGCCCGGGACTCAGAGAGGGGAGCACCGTGGGGGGAGCACGAGGGAAGCAGGGTGTGAGGACAGTTTTCATCCCGTGTCACGGGAAAAAACATCAGGAGAACTGTCCTGAACACTGCGCATTCCCAAGCTCCTGGCACTTCCAGCTCTGCAGAGGCCACAGAGGCACACGGGATGTGGACTTCAGTTCTGAAGAAGAGAAATTTGGAGCTGCACTCTAACCCCCCGCCTGGCAGGAATGAGGGCAGGGGATGATGTCCAACACCACGGCATGTCGTTCTCCTCCACAGATCCATGCCACAGGCCACGGGTGTAGAAATAACCCCGTGCTGCTGCGAGCCGGCCGGGAGCTGGAGACACCGCACCGGGCTGCAGCTCCAGGCGGCTCCCGGTGATGGGGATGCGGGATGCCCTTCCACAGCACTCACCCTCAACACAAAGCAGCCCATCCTGCTCTCCCAGCCCTGGGCAGCAGCGCCAGCAGCGCTTTTAGGATCAGGAACACCCTCATGGCAGAGGGAGGCAGGGCAGAGATGCTCGATGCCTGCAGCACAGCCCTGCCCGCTGAGGCCAGCACACGGGAATGTTCTTCCCACCAGAGGGACTGAGAAATCCCTCTGCATCTCACACAGCTGCCGCTCTTTTTGCTGAGGTGGCTCAGCAATCCCTGTAAATTAACCCTTGCAACTTAAGGTCATGTTTTATGGCATCACTTCATGAGAAGTAAGAACACTGGGGGGAAAAAAGTACTAAACACTTTTCAGAATCCTTAAGAAAATGAACAGGGGATCTGGGAGTAAACTCCAGGAGCTCAGATAGCATTTCAGAGGAAAGTCTGTGTTGGGGCAGATCTCATAAGAGTCCCCATGTACTACAACTCATTGCCCATCCTTCTGTCGGTTTGTCTGTAACCAGGTTAGTCTTAAACATGACTGAAAAAACATCTCCAATTTAAAACTAATTATTTATTTAAAACATCTCCAAACATAAAGACATCTAATGCAATAGCATGACTCTTTATCCTGCAAATCACTGCAAAAGATGCAAATGTGTAAATTCATTTCCTGGAGTTTTGTCTGGCCACAGATTTGTGATCCAGCATAATCTCAGTTGCATAGCCTTTAGTGTGACTGAGAGGTACTAATACTCAGCAAGCTCCAGGTAATAAAAATTACAGAATAGATTTTCTAAAAAAAACCCCCTGAAACCAAAAAACCAAACCAAACCAAAAAAGTACAGTAAAATGCAAAGATTTTGGCCCATTGGTTCTCTCATACCTTCTACTGATCCCTGACTGCAAGAGCTGGCATTTCCATGGAGCATCCAACACCTCTTGTACATATATGTGATATTTGCAAGAAGATTTTTGTGCACTTGTTCACTGATTTGCTTTGAAGGACACAGCAGTTTGGGGTGCAGCTCCTGAGACAGGGCTGAGCAGCTTCAGTGAGCCATCCACCTTCCTTAAACATGCTGACAGAACAGCCAGCTTGGGAGCATTCTGTAGGAAATACTGTTCTGTGGCTGTGGTAACTGCTAAGGGTTTTGGCCCTAGAGAATCTGGTTCAGTGGTGGAAAGCAGATTGCCCCTGTGGAGCTGAGAGAAGCCAATGTCCACAAGGAAACAGGTCCTGGATGCTGCTGGTGCTGCACAAACACCTTGATCGGGCAGAGTGCTCCAGAAGAAAGGTGAGGAAAAGGAAAATAAAGAAACATCTTTAAAGTTTGGCACGAAAAGCGTTCTCAGCAGCTTACGAGCCAGGGAAACAACGTAACCCTTGCAAGGCTTACAAGGAACAAGGCTCAATTTGCCCAACACCAAAAATAATGTGATATCAAGGAATATGAAATATTCATAAGGCCTGATCCAACACGCACGTTACACAGTGTGTGTAGCACGGCATGCTTTAACACAGCCTTTGCTGTAATCCCCTCGCACAGCACAGACACTGGGTCCTGTTAGCTCAAACTGCAACCAGGAGGAACTTCTACTGCCAGAGCTGCCTTCGAGGACAGAGAACACCTGAGGAAGCGCAGTTGGCCACATCTCTGCTGCTCTACACGTGTGCACACCTACAAACGGGAGCAAAGCTGAATGTCCATCAATCAGCTTGGTAAAGTGCAGTGGTGGCTCCTAGGAGAGACTTTAATGAGCTCCTTCTCTGTGTGTTTCCTGTATGGGCACACACACGCAGAACAGAGATGCTGCTGCTCAGAGCCCACGTTGTACTCGCTGCTGGAAGCCTGCAGGAAACCTGTTCTCTCTGGAGCTGCCCATTTCAGGAAGGTACATTGGCCTTGGTCCCCCTGAGCAGCACTGTTAAACTTAGCGAGACCACACACTGTCATCTATGGGCATTTGGCACTTTAAAACAAAGCCAAAGCACTCCCTGTGCCACCTCAGCTTGCTCCTGCCCCTGCTGGGGCTGATCTGCTCCAGAGGAAAGGAGGAGAGCAGGCAGAGCCCCCACGGGAGCCACAGCCTCTGAGTGCCCGTCCTCTGCACAGGACAAGGGCCAGCACCAGCTCCGAGTCACCAGCCAGGATGTGCTCATTTCAAACAACCCAGCTGTAAGAAAATCACAAGGCAGCTAAGGAGAAGTAATTCCAGAATTGTGGAGGTCTGCCCTGGGGCAGGACCCAAGTCTGCTTCCAGTACCTGTGAAATGATAACTCTGAGCTGTCCTGGGGCTGATTCAGCTCCAAAAAAACCAACGGTAGAATTATCATAAAATTAAAATATATGCAAACAACATTAGCACAGAATTACAAGATTTGCTTAACCCGATGGTACTGAAATGTCTCTTTCTAGGGGAGAGAGCAAGCAGGAGTGGGCAAAATTTAGAACAAGACTCTATGGTGCTAATGCTGATGCTCTGAATTTTCATGTAAAGAGATTATAGTGATTCAGCTGCTGCCTTAGCTCATTAGGGGCCAGTTGCATCACAGCACTGTGCTGGGATCAGGCACAGCTCTGGCTGGGCAGCCATCAGAAGAGACCAGATTCAGTGGAAAGCATAAGATGAACACGGCATCACTAATTACGAGTGACTGTGCCTCGCCAGGCAAACTGCTGTGCTCCAGTCACTTCTGCAGTTGGTATACAGCAAGCATTCCCTGCTCTTGGAAGTGGCAGCAATAACAGTTTGAGACAAGAAATCGGGAAGAAATTGGATACTGGAATACTACAACCTTCTCCTAAGCACGCACGAAAGCTGATTGGCAACTGTCCCCCTTTTTACAAGTAAAAAGTGATACCCTACTGAATATTATCTGCCTTACAGAAAACAGCAACGTCCTAAAATTACCAATAACCAACTTATGACAGCATTTGGGAAGCACAGCTGCCCTCCCATGTCCCTGGAGCACACAGACAGGCTCTCTGCCTGGGCAAGGGTAGCACAGCTCACGAGAAGGACTGAGCTCACACCAGGCTGCATTTGCCTGGTACCAACTTCCCCATCTGGCCAAAGACCCCTTGGTCACCACCTCAGCAGTCTGAGATGTAAACCCTGGGTCACCAGCCCCTCTGGACTGTGGGCAAGGCAAGCAGATAACCCCAGTCCCTGGTGATGGATGGCATCTGCCAAGTGCAGTGAGCACAGCCCGGTGCCACCGTGGGACCAACCAGAGCCTGAATGCTCTGCAGGGCATCTGCTGGGGCCTTGCTCAGCAGCAGAGTGCTCCTGGGTTAGAGCAAAGATTTCCCACCAGCACAGACCTAAATCCCTCTGTAAACTGCTCTGGCAGTGCTTCTGTTCCTTATCTACACTTCCTACTTTGTATGTTTACTACTGACTTTTGTTTGAGCATTGTTAAATAAGTATTTGTACATCTGCTTCCCTTTAATGTAGCAACACCACACTCCCACCTTTTCTTGCTTTACTACTGATGTAGTAGCAGCAGGTCATGCTTTCACCTTAGTGAGAAACAACCACCAAAAGAAGGGGAAAAAAAAAAGCCTCCCTCCAGTAATTGCTATTTAATCCCTGACCAGGAAAACTAACAAGTTATCCTAAGATAGGCAAACCTTTGGGGCATTTGATTTTTAGAACAGCTGAGCACTGCGGCGCTGCAGAAAGGAGATGTACAAAGAGTATTTTATTTTTGCTGCTCAACAGCACGAAAGAGCAAATGCAGCGGGGCTGCCAGCGCCTTATCCAATCTGACACAGCGAACAACCCAAGGGTGCTCATCCTCCCCAGCACTCACAGCACATCTCATCTGTTAGGAGAACAAAATGTGAAAACTGACCCTTCCCTTCCGAGTATCAATACAAATCCTGTTTGCCATCCAGGTTAGTTCAGAGTGAAGAGGTTACTGGAAATGTCTCCTACTATAGAAAATCAGCACAATTAAATGTTCAAAGCGAACGGGTTTGTTTTCTTTTAAGAAGCAAGCAAACAAAAACCCCCCTCTTGTGTTCAGTTTTGATTTTGTTGCTTCTTCCCTTAAAGCCTGGCTGTCACACAGAAATTCTTAAGCAAAGGCTGCAATTACAGCATGACAAAACACTAAAAACAATGGTAGATGTGTAGGGAACACACAAAGTAACAGCTAAGGACAGATTGTCAGAGTTGGAAATTAATTTAAATGCGTTCATGATACATTGACTCAAACCCTTAAATCATCCTCCTCCTTTACTTTTTTACTGGAGTGTATAATCTAAGCTACTACATCTGCTTAGCTATTTAGAAATTAGTAAATGTTCAGTAAAAACACCAAAACTTCTTGAATTCAGGAGCTCTACAATAGCCCTACCATTCTCTGCTCTTCTATAAAAACCAGTCTCATTACAAAAAAGGAAGTTAAGCCTATAGCAAAAGCTGACAGAACACACACTGCACACTAAACCCTTTAAGTGAGATTTTGTATTATGCTCTGCATGCTAAGGGAAGTTATTAATACCCTAACCCACAGCATCCACTAGCTGGTTTGTATCACAAAGTGAACCATTTCTTTAGAGAGTATTTGATTAAATAACTGCTCAAAGTGACTTTATTTTAAAATCTCAAAAATCAGTTTACTAGAATTTTGAATGAGAACTTGATAGTTTTGTATTAGCTGATGTAGAATAGCTCCATTATAAGAAACATTGAAAATGCAATAAATTATAACATTATCAATGGCAAATGTGACATTGCTTAGACAAGTAATATACACCCCCACCAAAGACAACAAAATGTAACAAAATCAAACTTCAATGAAGACAAGAATTTTCAAGTATAAATTTTCAAGAGTAAGTTACATTTGGTATATTAGAAATTTTTATATATATTAAAAAGAATTATACACGAATTGCAATGCACAATGCAGCGCTTTCACTAGAAAATCCCCTTTAAAGCTTCTGTTTTCACAGCACATGATTTGTACTGAATAAAGTGGGGAAACCATCCAGTGCCAGATGTCTGAGAACATCGATAAATTCTCTGCCAACTAAAAAAAAAAAGAATTTGGTCCTTTGCTACCAGATTTTGATCAAGTATTTAATCAGTGCAAGAGCTCTATATGGGAACGTATTTCAGAAGTTCTCCCAACACACAAAACACTGCAGGAATCCAAGGACCCGCAAAGGCAAACAATCCTCACATGCGACTTTTCTTGGTGCTGCAAGAGAAGGTTTAAAGTAGAGATGCAGGATCATCCTTCCAAGATCTGAGAATGCAAAAACTGTATTTTCAGCCTTTCTTGGCATAACCACAAAATATTCGGGCATGAAACCACGAAAGGGAAAGCTGGTGACAGAAGAAAAAGTCAAGAGTATGCTTCGAGTAGAAGGAATCTACTCAGCAACACCGGCGTGCATTTATTTACCCCTGCGGTACGGGGAAGGAAAGTTACGTGCGGGCTGTTTCCCGTTCGCACCGCGGAGAGCTGCGCTCGGCTCGGTGAAAAACCCGCGGAAGGTGCGGGGAACGCGGCAGCATCCGCGCAGGGAAGCGGCACAGCCCGGCGAGCACCGCCGGGATGAAACCGCGGGCCACCGCCACCGGGGCTCCCCGGCCACCGCGGGGCCACCGCGGAGCCACCGCCACCGGGGCTCCCCGGCCACCGCGGGGCCACCGCGGAGCCACCGCCACCGGGGCTCCCCGGCCACCGC
>JAWWMU010000080.1:2753800-2766781 GCA_035048155.1 Cinnycerthia olivascens | reverse complement strand
AGATCTCCCATGACAGAAGTGAGTTTGTTATTCAATAGCCACTAGCCTTTTTTAACCCTTCCATAACTTTGTCTGGTTTATTTTATTTTTCTATTTTTATTTCTATTCTGGCATGCACAACACTCTGCAGCAAAGATTTCTGCAGGTAAATGACACACCGTGCAAAGAGCCACCTTCTTCTGTTTGAAGAACCAGAACCAGTGAACAAATCACTTCTGGGTGACTTCTTCATTCTACTCACAATTCCAGAGACTGCTCACAATCCTGCAGTCACATCTTCTCATGCTGAGGAATCACAGTCTGTGGAGCTGTGCCTCCTGTGGATGCTGTTCTGTATCCCACATCAACCTTGATGCACATTTCTGAATATTTTCCATATGTATAAATTCTTTGTCAGCTAGGAGTGAGAAAGAATTGAACAATTGAACTGGATTTCTGCGACCTGTGTTCCCAAGACTACTGGGCCACCCAAAGCAGCAGTCAGGAGAGAAGTGCCTCTCAGGAGTCAAAACTGCTGTGGGGGAAATACATTCCATTTGAAAATATTTAAAGGTAACAAAACTGAACAGTCTGGTTTTTGTTAGTATCTAAACTAGCCTTTTTCTGGGCAAATGGTATCAATAAACTTTCTTACATTCCTTCTGAGCAAACCAGTGGGGAGGTGAGCAGGGACTGTGAGGAGGCAGAAGCAGCAGGAGTGTTCATCACAGACCCCTCAGCACCGAGGGACTGCTGCCACACCAGTCCCAGTTTGCACTGAGGAATTTTTGCCTCTTTTTTTTTAGGTCAGAAGGCGAGTACAGGTTGGATTTTATCCTGGGTACTTTTCATTCCTTGTAACTTTCACATGGAAGCATGAAATATAGCCGGATACATTTCAAGCAAGGCAATGGATTACCTTGTACCGACATGCAGGCCCAAGGTGTCCATTATTTATAGACCTCATTTTCTTGCAGCAAATTTGCATAGATGAGCTCCCAGTGGCTGACAGGCCAGAGCTGTGAGGCTCACGAGTCAGCACAGTTACAGGGAGCAGGATAATCCAGCAGCCAGGCTTCACTTCGTGTTATGTTGCACCAAGACTGAACCAACCTGGCCACAGGTTGTGGGAAGAGCCTGGAAAAATAAAGGGGCAGAGGAAAATTTTGCCAGAAAACTGAGGCTGCTGGGTTCTGGAGGCGATATGTCGTGATTCCTCACATCATTTTGCCATTATGACTGCTTAGCAAGTCCAGTGACCACATTCAGGTCTGCCAGTGCTGTGCAGCCATGGTGTGTTTGGGGGATTCAGGCTCTGTCAGGGAGCTGAGGTCTTGTGTTGTCACTTGGAGTAACTTCCAGCTTGAGAGAAAGCAAACTGCTTTGTGAGAAGCTGCACAAACACTCCCATACCCAGGCTGGAAACAGATGCTGCCAGGTGTCAGCTGGGTGGATCGCTGCTGTTGTCATCAAATGAATTAAAGTATTGATCTGCCAGGAGCCAGAATGTCAAGGGAGACTTGTTGTTTCTGTCACTCCTGGCAGCTCAAAAGTGGTCCTCTGGGGGTGAGGCTTAGCAGTGCATGTGGCAGGAGAAGGGTCTGTCTGGGCCCTGTCTGCAGCTCAGCTCTGAAGCCAGGGAGCCACCACTCCCTGGAAAGGAGAAAAGGGAAAAGGGGTCACAACATTTACCTGTTCCTGAGAGAGAAGTGTCACAGAAGCCATACGGAGCCAGCAGCTCATGAGGAGGGGTCAGTGGCTCATGAGGAGGGGTCAATGGCTCATGAGGAGGGGTCAGTGGCTCATGAGGAGGGGTCAGTGGCTCATGTTCCCTTCTGAGAACTTCTGCAGGGAGCAACACTGAGTGGAAGAGAACACACTGGTGGGAGGGAAGTGATGGGCTGGCACAAGCCATGCTGTGCTGTGCTCCTGAGCAGGCTATGCCAGGGGTGGCACCCCACTCCTCTCTCTGCTCCCTGCCAGCTGAAGCCGTTCCTGCACAGCCCTGCAGCTGAGGGTGGCACAGGAGCAAGCCCCATCACCAGGGAGAGCCTGAGCAATGTTAGATCCAATTGCACAGAGCTGGATCATGTACCACCAAACCAGATTTGCTTAGATAATCCTCTGATTGATTTTAAGGCCATGCTGAGACTAAAAGACTATTAAGGGATTTGTGCTGGCAGCACCTCTCAGCACAGGAACCAACTCCCCTGCCGTGTACCTGATGTTTCCTGGCCAAGGCCTGAGACCCTTCCCAGCACAGATCAGTCTTTAATTTAAATTCTATCAACCTTCTCCTGGCTAAGGCTCTATCTGGAAGATGAATACTCATGCACAGAGGCCTCACAGAGTGCTAAGTCCCAGTCCAGCTCTCCAGGCTCTGGCTGAAGCTGGGCATCCCATGGAAACACTGGGTCTGGTGTGGAATACTGACCCCTTGGCCTGCCACTGAGGGGGCAGAGGGTCTCTCATCACAGCCCTCAGGAATTTCAGCCCAATGTGCTTCGCTTTTCTCCAATATTTTTCCTCTTGATCTTTGAATCTCACTGTTAGGAATTCCCTTCCCCATCTCACAGAGCATTAGTGTTGCCTTGTGCTCAGTCTGGCAGAAGCCCTGCTCCTTATTGTTCCCTGTTTCCCTGCTCCAAAATCCCCAGCCCAGTTTGGATGGGGTACAATGTGCTGAGTGTGCAGACCTGAAACACTTGCTCTTGCCTTTGACTACTCATGTGCCTGCCTGTTTTTCCCAGCACCTGCCTCCTCATGTCCAGATTCAAGCTCCAGATAATGTAGCCTGGCTAGCCTCCTGGGCAGGGCTGTGTATGCTGGGAGAAATGCTGGCCTTGAAAATTGGGTGTGAGTCTGCGGGATTCCTCAGATGCTTTCTGCCACTGGAATTGTCTGGAAGATGCTGAAGTCAGACTCTCTGTTGCAGATATCTCAAGTTTTACCAGAAATCATGCCCAGGCCACTGTCCTAGACATGGTACACCAGGACACAAGCAGCAATGTCATAGAAGCTCTCCAAGGAGACTTTTTTGGTAGCTCTGATCACTCACTCCAGACTTCTCCCAGGGCTTGGGGGCCCTGCTGGGCCCCAGCAGGAAGAGCCACCCAGCAGATCTTCAGCACAGGAAGGTGCTGGGCACAGATGGCACTGAGTAGGATCTGGGCATGCTGGGCTGAGGCTGAGGTTTACAGAAGAAACAGATCCCAGCCCTCTCCCTGGTGCTGGCAGTGCTGCCCTGTGGCCCCAGCCCCAGCCTGGCACACGAGGCCAGGCTAGAAGTGGAGCAGGGAGGTGCAGCCTCCTGGATTTCCTCGCTTGGTTATGCTACAGCTGCAGACATGGAAGTCTTGGAGTGCACCCAGTTCATGTAGTCCTGAGCATCACCACCCAGTCTGCTCACCAGGCACAAACAAAAACCAAAAAATGGTGCTGCACAGCTGCAGCAGAGCAGGCGGGTGGCCTCTGGGACACGAAGCTTTCAATCCTTGAGGTGCTGCTGCCAGGTGCACTCACTGCTGCAGCACAGCACAGACCAGCAGCCTCCCAGCCATGTGTGCCAGGTGATGCTTGTCCCAGTCCAGGGCACACCTGTGCACAGTGCAAGAGACCCACCACAGACTGCAAGCTGAGCCAGCTGAAAAGGAGGTTTTTAACAGCACCTTGAAAGAGGATGAAAAACTCAGGGGAGGGCTTGTAAAGTGCCAGAGGCAAATGAAAAGATCCCAAACCAAGACGTGATTCTAAAGAACCAAACTCTTTTTCTGGCTCCAATGCCCCTTTTTTCCCCCTGCTACAGGGCTGAGAAGTATCACAGATCTGGTAGCTTTTGTTGATGTGACTTAAAGAGCAGTGCACATACGGAAAAGAAGGGCACAGAATGGGAATGAAGGTCTGGTAAGATTCCCAGAACAGGGAATGCTCCCGCACAGGTTTTGGAGAGTTTTTCAATGAGCACATGAAGCCACTTTGCTCCTTGTGAGGATGCTCAGGAAAGGGAGCTGCAAGAGATTGCAAACCCTTTTATGCTGGTATCAGTTCCATGTTACACAGTGGAGTAAACAGTGTGAAACACCTGTGTAACAGGGGCTTATTGAAAGCAGGTCGTGCCATGCAATTCCAAAATACTGTTTCGCACAAGTCGATGACTTTGCAGTTGTTAGGATTAATTTTTATTGCAATAAAACAGTTGATATAATGCTGCATAATGAGCTTAAAGCAGAACTCAGAGCACAGTTGCCAAGGGGCAGAGCAGCAGGGGCAGGTGGGAGCCCAGGTTCACCATCAGGGAAGGCACGAGTGGGGTTCAGACTGAACCCACAGAGGCTCAGACACATTCCTCTGGTGGGGCAGAGATGGACAGCAGGATTTTGTGAACCTCTAACTTCAAAAGATTGGTGGCCACAGCAGGCAGGGAATCTGCTGGGATAACACAAGCTGCTTTTTAAAACTGTGTGAGAACTGGGAAGCTGCAGGACAGGAATGTGGGCAGAGACCTGAGGGATCCCTGTAGCTCAGCTGAGCAAAGCCCTGTTAATAACCTGAAACCCCCGAGGGGGGGAGGGACAGCCACTTCTGGTTTTGCTTAACCAGGGTCTCCTGCCACTACAGCATTATAATATCAAAGAACTTCGTGTTGAGAACTAGATGCAACAGCAAGTGCACCCCTAAAAGGACCAGTCCTTAAATCTCAGTGGAGTTTGTGGCAGGAGGGCAGAATTAAAGTCATAGTCTGGAGAAACAAAGACTCAGAGGACAGGATCAGTCCCTAATTACGTCGCAGTTAATGTGAATATGCATGAAGATGAGGAGAGGGAGGAGCAGGAGACACAAGCGTGAGAAGCACTTATGTGGAGCTAGGGAAGGGAAAGTTTAGGCTAGATGCAAGGGGGGAAAAAAAGGCTTAAAAAGTGACTGATGTAAGACATTCCTACAGGCAGCAGGCTAAAAATGTAGTCACAGGAAATATTTACATAGAAGTCAGGTGCAGTTTGAGCAGGGAAGTTGCCATGAATGATTCAGTGAAGGGCCTGGCTCAGAGCTCTGGCAGGAACTGTCCATCCCAGCCCACCCCCGTCAGCCACTGCTGGTGGCTTCCAGACAGCCCTGGGCACTCAGTGCCTCTACCTGGAAAATGAGTGGGCTCTGAACATGTGACTGAGGCACCATTTTCAGCAGGAATTCTTTGGACAATTAACATATTAATATTGAAAAAAAGAACAGCATTGTGTTATTTAGAAAATGCTCCAGAAGGCTAACTCTTTTTTTTTTTTTCCCCAGGAAAAATGAATTTGCAGCAAGCACCAGGTGCTGCTGTGTTTAATCTAAGTTAAGAGACTCCTGTTGGAGCTCCAGTGCTGATTACTCTCCATAAATCATGCTCAGTCTCACATCCCCTCCGTCACATCAAAGTACCCCTCCATGAACACATCCAGTTTGACATGCACTCAGTTGTTCACTCAGATTTCCACTCAGCCCATCCCAGCCAGCATGCAGCTGCATTATTCCTGAGTGTCCATAGACATTCACAGTTTTTCCAATAACATTATTTCCAATAACATTATTTTCCAACATTATTTCCAATAACCTCAAACTGCAAATAGAAGGTTTTTCCTAGATATAATGGATGAAATAATGTAGAAAAAGAAATCCTGTGACCCAAACTTCAGGTAAGAGAAGATGTGCTAAAATAACAAATGTTAATATAGAGCCTTTTGCACAATTAGGAATAACCTTATTAATAATTTGAATATTTTCCAATGAATTGTCTAGCCTATCTCTCATGAGACTAACTTCAAACAGTTTGAGAATTAGAGCTTGGCTGCATTTGTTATGGATGGAGCCAGACAACAAGAACAAGAAAACCAAATGGTAACATAAATTTCAGGGAAAACATGATTCTACTCTGTTAGTGAACTAATGGTTTCGGCTGAGAATGTACATTTACCAGACTGTCCCTTTGTATGTAACGAGTCAAATCCAATTTCCTATCATCAAAACTGTAGATGGCTGCAAAGAAAAATGTTTAATTGATTTGAACTTTAACACTGAATTTCTAAGTTTTCTGATTGTGGATTGTTTCACTGCCCAGGTTTCTCCCCTAGTCTGAGGTCTTCTGCATTTCAGGAATTAAGCAAGAGGCACATCTGGCAAACAGGTTACTTTGAAGGAGACTATACAAAGAATTGAAGGAATTTGGGCTTGGCCTAAAATCTCTGAGACTGGAGCCTCCTTTTCCTGACAGGATCCAGGAAGCAGTGCTTCCTTATTTATTTAACAGTGAGAATCTGTCAGTTCTTTCAAAAATACGGAAGCTCTAATAATCTCAAGGTTACACTTATAGTTGTGGTAGGCTTTAATGAGAGGCACTGTCATGGGAGATGAACTAGGGGTTCCAGCCACAGCACTCTGATAAAAACACCCACTAACAATAAATATCTTATCTTTCCACCTGACCATGTATTTAGCTACTTCCCAAAAGAACTGTCTAAAGTCAGGAGGGACCTGCTTTGGACTCCCAGCTCAACCTTTGAGTTTCGGGAGTGGGCAGTCCACAGCTGAGGAGAGTCCTCTGGTTCCTTCCCACCAAAAAACTTGTTTATTGTAGCCTCAGATGAATCTTTCCTACAACTGTGGTTAACCTCTTCCTATAGTTAGGCTTCTTATGATTCACCTATGCTAAATATTTTGCAATTAAACTCCCCCATAGAGCAAACCAAGCCTTTATTACAGCTGCAGAAGGCTTCTTTGTCTGGCTGAACCGGGTCTTCTACTTTTGTTCCCAGGACTTTTTCCTGACAAGTTTGCAAACTCTCATCCCTGGATTGCTGCTGGGACCAAAGGCTTTCATGAGATGGCTTCAAAGTACAGACAGAAAAGGTGGTGGTGTTGGTGTGTGTCTGGGGGTCTTTCAGTCTACTTCATACAGGTCTCTATTCTTCAAGGTTAGTAATTTGTTCTTTGGTGAAAAAAATTATTTTATGAGCTGGGTGAATCATAGATTTTCCTCTTGCTAAATGAACCCCCATAAAAGAGCAAGGTACATATCTGGGGACGTGGCTAAAATCACAAACAAAGAACTGGGAGAAAAAAATCACAGTGAAAAAAAAATCTGTGCCATGCCAACAGCTCCAAAAACAAATGCAGGAAAACAAGGTCTAAAATGTTGTATCACAGTGAAAGACGAGTAAAAAAATCAGTGTTGACAATATCTAACTATTGGTGAAATGTATTAGGAACACATCTTCTGTTCTGAAAGACTACCCACAGTTCAGTAACAATCCCCCAGGTTTTCTGTATGAGGGCTTAAAAGCTTTTCAAAAAATTCAAGGGGAGAAAAGAATGGTTTACTTCCAAGTCTAAGCCAAAGTTTGCTGTGTAGTTAAAAAGAGTAAATGAACTTGTGGATGTGACTCCTCTGTTTCCTCCTCACACAGTGTCTTCTACACTTGAACGACAGAGCACAGAACCTGAACACGAAGCCTTCATGTTTTATTAATGGTGTCCAATTCATTTCCTGTTTTCATGCTGATAACCTACTGAGGGAGAGGAAGGGAACTCAGGTGGCAAGACCTCAGATCCATTTTTCTTATACCCATGAACAGTTCACAAGTGGGTATTTCACTAGAAAAATCTCTTTATTGCATGTATTACTGCTTTCTCTGGGAAGCTCCACTCGGACGGCTTTTCTGCTGCTGGCATACACCTCTCTGAAAGAATTAATGTTTTCAAGGCAAGTTCTCTTCAAGGTGAAAGATTTTAGGTTTCAGTTCAGTCAGTGCCCAGTAGTTATTTTCACTACTGTCCTTTCTACAGGACTAACCTCATAGCAAATTACTGCCCTGGCAGAAATCTCCTCATCAGACAAAATTCACCTTCACAATATCGTTCTCTGTTTCTAGAAATGCCAATTTATCCCTCATTGAGACAAAGCAACACAGTGGTCAACCCAGTAGGTATTTACAGAGATTTTTAAACTAAAATAATGTTACTAGTCTAGCAGAATGAAGATATCATTGTTCAAGAAAGAATCTCCATTTTCCTTTTTCTCAAGCTGATAATACAACAAAGACCTGGGTCTCATGAAACACTCCTGCAGTTAACATAAAATAAATTCAGAGAGAAAAACTGAAATTCCCCAGTGATTCTTGCAGTGGCCAGGGATGCCTCAGTCTGTCTCAATGCTTCTCATTCCCTCAGAGCAGCAAATGTTTGAGCAGCAATGATTTGCCTCCAAGCAGCTGCTTCCTATAACACCCCTTGGCCACTTTCCCAAGGCGAAGAAATCCCTTCTCTGCACAGCCTGTGAGACTCCAGTGTGGTCATGCTCCTTGGCAAGGGGTGGGGCAGCACCACCGTGCTCCTGGGGTTTCTTTTAGGACATTTTTCTTTGAAAGATAACCAGAACTGCAGTGAGATTGTAACCTCCGCTTTGTTGGCAGGCAGCGAGTGCCTGGAGGTGCAAGTGCAAGTGTGTGGTCTTGGGTGTGGGGAAGAAAGGAGAAGGGTGGTGACCTGAATGTTGGAATGGAGTTCAGAGCAGACTCTTTTTTGCTTCCTTTTTGTGATTTTTTTTTTGTTGTTTTTTTTCTTTGGTTTTTTGTTTTGTTTTGCCTTTCCTTGCGTTGGGAACCCCGAGCATGCAAATGCAGGAGTTCCCTGTCCCAGCAGGGATGGGATGAAGGCACAGCAGTGATGTGTCCCCTTCTGCTCTAGGAGCCTCTGTGGACAGCCACACCTTTAGGCCTTCCTCTGAAACCATGAGGACTAGAAATAGCATAATTTTTTTTCAATGAGAACAGGGATTCTCATATAAGTGAGGACTTGTGGAGCTAGAATATGCAGGACAATCCAAACGCTGCAATAATAGTTTTAAAAGATGAAAACTGGCAACCTGATTGTCCTGCTATAAATATTGAGCTTGGATCTAATATACACAGACCTGTATGTCTCACTTGAGGCTCAGTTTTTATGTGGCTAAATCATATAGATCTGGGCTTCCAGGGCTGAAAGAGGGAGAGGAATGAGAGGACTCAAACAACAGATAATTTTTTTTTTTTAAACATGTTGTCAATCTCCAGTGACAGAGATTCCATATGTTTTCATGTTTTCTGTTTAGTCATCCTTCCTGCTCATTTCCAGATGCACAGCAGCTGGAAAAAGCCTCTCAGATTTCACTGAAACACTTGCTACTGTTCAGTGGAGTGCACGAATTACTTTGTGCCTCCAAATGACCCTCATGCTTGGGCATCTGAGTGCAGAATTTGATTTTTTTTTCCAAAATCTAAATGTAATCTTAGATTGAATTGTCAAGCAGTGAAACTAAAGTGTTAGGCAGTGCAAAGCATTAGAGAAAGTGCCATTACTGAAGGTCTGACTGGGCACAAAGACAAGAAGCCACATTCCCATCCCTGGCACTGAGATATCTATTGCAAATAAAACTTTGTGAGTGGTTGGGCTCAACCAGCCAGCCCAGCTGGCATTGCTGACAGTTTTATTCTCTTTTTGAAGCTTTCCCTAATGATTGTTTCCCCATAGAGGTCCATGGCACTGTATTTAAATATACTGCAGACCTGTAGCTATTGACTCCCCATACATACTACCTGTGTGCTTGTGCTTTATTTTAACACCAGAAAACAATGATGTCCTTTGTGGAGGCAGCACATATAATAATAATAATAATAAAATAAAATAATAATAATAATAATAGTTATCATAATAATCGGTGCGAGAGGTTTTCTGACTGAGGGGGAAAATTAATCAGTTTGAAATCACTGACCTTTCTTTACAGTCATCTGCCACGTTGAATACTGATTATTCTCATGTTGGGCTGTAAGAGGATGGATATTTACCACTGAAAAAAGAAGAGTTACCAACTCTCAAGGCATCACCAGGCTCTGCAGACAGGTATTGTCATAGGGTGGCATGTTATGTAAGAACTGCTTAAATGTAAGTTACTCTACATTCTTGGCAGCAGACCACATAAAATTTCCCTTCAGATGTTGATGGACTGAAAAAAAAAAAAATTAAAAGGGAAAAAATATATATGAAAATCACCTTATCATTTACAATGCAAATCTTGGCATGAAAGTTAGTAAATTAAACTAGAGATTCACCTAAATTAAGCTGGCATTCTATTCTGGTGCTTCAAACTCTGAAAACATTGCTGGCTGACAAAACAAGCCCTGGAATGATTAGCAAAAACCCTCCTTCAGAGGCAGCAGACGAGCAATCCCTTTGAACCTTCACAGCACATCATAAACGCTCAGCAGAGTTACAGTGTGGCAGTCCCAGTGCTATCAATTATTTACCCTTTTTCTGTTTACCTTCAGGCAGCAAGTAATTATTTTTAAATATTAATTTAGTTGTGTCATGTACAGTTTGTGGTTTAGCCCTGAGATCTGAGATATAGAAAAGCAAACTGCATCTCAAATCACATTTGGCTGGTGACGCATTGATAGCTGGATCCCCACTTCAGCTCCTCAGCAGCTCCACTCAGCTCCTTCCATCGTTAGAAACAGAACTCTGCTCATTGCAGGAAAGTGAAAGCAATTTTCTTAATAGGAAAAGACACTTTTTTTTTTTTGTCGGCCTAAAAGTCTCAGAAATTGAAAAATCTATTTTATTCCAAAAAGTTTTTGTGTTTTTCAGATGAAGGCTTTTTTCTCTCCCCCTTTTTGTTTCCCTCAGAATTTTCCCCAGAGTGGTTTTTTTTTTTCCTTTATCCTCAGCTAATTTAGGCTACAAAGAAGTTGGCTGTTGTCTCTGCAGCCCCAAGAGAAAAAGGTCTTGGAGACAAGGCTCACCTTCCTGCACTGAAATCACCACTTCTTGGAACCTGTAAAGAGAGGATGCTTCTTGTCAGCTCACATAAATGCCTCTCCACAGGGGACTGCTTCTTTCTTTTTAAAAGTTTATGCTAGAAAAAACAAATACTCATTTCGATGTCTCTGTGTGGAGGCACAGATGTGCCCACAGAGAGATCAATGCAGTATCGAGTTCAGAGAAAACTGCTGGGTCCACTGGTGGCAGCAGGACTGGGATCTTCCTGGGGAAAAACATTTTTGAATTTTGAAGTAGTTTGGTTTGCCCTGTTGCACTTTTCAGCTTTTTCTTAGCAGAAGTTCTTGCAAAAATCCTCAATTTTAGCTGTTTCTGAGACAGGATGGAGGAGAGCTGGAACTCTGGCAAACTTGTGTGATGTCACAGGTATTGTTCTGGTGTTCTGGTGGCACTTGCCAGCCTCAGCCACCCATTTCCAATCCCACCAGGTTCTACTTGATTCTACCAACACCAGAAGCAGCTCCTGACAGGGAGCATGCAGTCACAGTTTGAACTGAGATGCTGCACTGAGAAACAAAAATAAGAAAAACCAAAAGAATATTCAGGAACAAGCTGAGGTGTGACACCATTCCAGTGAAGGAATGTTTGTAGAATTACCCAGTGAATACCATTGTTTCATGGAGGGAAAAAACACTTCTGTTGAGACTGAAGTGTCACAAAAAATCAACAAAATCCTGAAAACAGAAACAGAAATTTAGTGTTAACTATTGAGGCGAATATGCTTGAAACTGTCAGAAGATCAGTTGTAGAATTCACTTCAGCCACACGTGGCAATCAGTGTGGGCTTGTCACAGCCTGTACTTTATTTTGCCTGTCTGTAGATGCCTCCACAACAACGTGACACCAACTGGAGGAACAGAGTGAGGTTCCTGATCATTATTTAAATTAATGAACTTCCATAGCTTCTATCTGATCCACGGGCACTCTGTCAGTGTTTGCAAACATCTCTGAGCCAGGGAAATAACTTAAATTCTTTTTTGGCTTGTCTCCCGTTTACCTCAGAAACAGCAGTGACCAAATGCTGCCTGGTCAGATGCCAAGTTTCTCTTAGTCTTGGTGAAGGCCTTCAGATCACATCATTTAACTAAATCACTTGTCCAAGGTGAATGAGGATAACAGCTGAAGAACCAATTTGTGTGGTGAGGGTAACAATAGTGAGTCTGCTCTTCTCCCCAGATGTGCCCTGTTCCTGGAGCAGGCAGAAAACCACAGATCCCAAAAGTGAATGAGAGTGATAAAATACTGGAATGGTCTGCCCAGGGAGGTGGTGAAGTCACCATCTCTGTATGTGTTTAAAAAAATGACTGGATGTGGCACTCGGTGCCAGGGTTTAGTTGAGGTGTTAGGGCTGGGTTGGACTCAGTGATTTGAAAGTCTCTTCCAACCTCGTGATTCTGTGTAATTCTGTGAATCTGTTCTTTCAAAAGCATGAGCTGAGGCTGAAGCACCATGGACCAAGTCTGGAAACGGCAAAAAGTATGAAATACTATTCCTGTGTCATTCCTGAGTGTGCCACACCTTCCTGCATTGCTGCAGTGTAAGCACAGCAATCAGACACCCTGCTTTAATCCAGTAAAGGTCTGTAGGAGCTTGACAACACCCAAATATCCCTAGCATCTGAATTCACCCTTCAGCCTAGCTCTCTTCACAGAAGTGAATCTCACAATTTATTGCTGTGATGTCATTGTGAAGCAAACAGGAATGCCTGTGATACTTTATAAATTTTACGTGGTCACCTGCTATTTATTGACACAACTTTCTACAGGCAATTCAAGCATATCTGGGTAGATAAAACTTTTGTGCCTGAGAGTCCCTCAGGCTTTCCCTCAGCTTCTTCATTTTTTACAAATTATTCACACACATAAAGCTTCTCTGCTGTGTGTGAATTTGGCTGAGGCAGAGGGGAGCTGAGGAGGAGGAAGGTGAGGAGGAGGAGAAGGGCTGAGGGAAGGACTGAGGAGGAGTAGGGCTGAGGGAAGGGTTGAGGAGGAGGAAGGTGAGAAGGAGGGCTGAGGGAAGGCCTGAAGAGGAGGAGGGCTGAGGAAGAGTAGGGCTGAGGAGTAGGAAGGTGAGGAGGGGGAAAGTGAGAAGGAGGAAGGTGAGGAGGGTTGGGGGAAGGGCTGAGGAGGAGGAAGGCTGAGGGAAGGGGTGAGG
>JAWWMU010000080.1:2700295-2745393 GCA_035048155.1 Cinnycerthia olivascens | reverse complement strand
TCTCTTATTTTTTTTTACAGAGCAGATTCATACCTGCTTAGAGGTTGAAGCTCCCAAAGCACTTTGGGATGCAATTTTGGCTGCTCTTTTCCTAATACACTAAGGGCCAAATGAATTATCCCTTTTTTTTAAACCAATGAGGCTGCCTGTCAGATTTACTGATATTCCAAGCACTGTCTTAAATGAATTTTTAGAAGCATGTGCAATAGCTAAGTAGCAAACATTACCATCCTTTAAATATCTGTGCACATTGCTTGAGGAATCTGACCTTCCTTTTGTATTTAGGATTTTTTTCTTCTCTACTACACCACCATATTCCTGATTGAATTGTGAGTATTAATATATTGGAATAATTCAACTGTACCAACAGATTTTTGGCTAGTTCTCCTGGAAGGACATAATTTCCTTTATTAAAATCCAGAGAAATTCCAAAACAGATAGCTAAAGGTGCATCTGTTGGAAATAAGCTCATATAAGCCAAATCTTGAGACACATAAAGTAAAACAAACTTCACCATGCATGTATGACATCATAATGATTTTCGGGTTTTCATCTTTCACCCTTTTATATTTTTATTTATGAGTATGTTGCATACTTAATAATATTTTAAAGATATATTGTTTCAATGTGCTGTGTGTGGCTACTGTCACCCTTCTCATCCAAATCCAAGCCACAATCATAACTCAACCTAAGAATTCTCCCTGTGTGCACACAAATATTTCCCTCTGAGATAAGCATCCTGCCAAGAACTCTCATTTAATGACTGATTTTGGCCCAGTGAGGCAGAACTGCCCTTTTCTCCTGGCTGCCAGTGGACACCCCTATCTTTGTTCCTGCTGTGCCATGCCCTGCCCTTGCTCATGCTTGGCTTCTCAGGGCCATGGCCAGAAGCTCCCACAAACCACATTGCACACACTCAGTAAGATTGTTTTGTCCATTGTAGTGATTCATGATGTGGAACACAGATATTTGGTAATGCCAGTGGTCACTGCTGGTGGTTTGAATCTTTGAGAGGGCATAAAAACAACCTAAAAAAGAGAGGACATGGTGAGGAACAAGCCTGGTCCATAAAGGAGAGGAGTTTACAGCAGAGGAACAACAGAGGTGAGGAATTGCTTTTAGTAAAACAACTCCCATTTCAAACCAGCTCAGGACTCTGAGCTATTGCCAGACAAGTCCTAAAAATGTCAGCAGCCTCTGCCAGGGTTTGCCAGGTTCTCCATGGTTTCACCCTGCTCCCATGGCCACTCACTCATTCCAGTAACGTTGAGCTCGTTTCCCTCTCCAAGCCAAATAAACGTTGATAGCAGTGTAACCATCCAGATTTCATGCTTTTAAATAGCACATGCTGCATTCAATGAATTTCAAAGACACGCTAAACCCAAATTACTGCTATCCATGGATCTTGAGAAGCTTTTATAAATGGCTGCATTACAGTGTAGTACAAAGCAGTGATTTCCATAATGCTTGTCTAATGTATAGAGCATTTTACATAGAACAGGTCCTGTTTCATCTTGAAATGCTTTTTAATTAATTCAATTCATTAATACTGCTTGTCATGGATAAACTCTTGAGACTTAACAAAAACTTTACTTCAGCAGTTGTCAACACATTTCATGAAAACATATGTTTTTGAATGCTTTCTGATAACATCACTATTTTTCATCTGCAGAGTGCAGTACTTAAATGTATTAAACAGAAGAAGGGGGCTAACAAAAATCTTTGTATTGACAATGCTGCACTTGGACATGAGAAATGGGTGGGCAATCTGGGCCTCATTCCTTTCACGAGCCCTACATTAACCAAAGTGAAACCTGCTCCACAGTGTGTGTGGAGCATTCTGCTCATAGAATCCAGAAATGCTTTGAGTTGGAAACAACCTTAAAGATCACACAGCTCCAACTCCCAGTCCCAATGTTCTACCAGACCAGGTTGCTTGAAACCTGGCCTTGAACTCTTCCAGGGATGGGGCATCCACAAGCTCTCTGTGAAACCTATTCCAGTGTCAATGGAAGGCACACCTTCCCATGGCAGCAGTGTCTGACTGGATGATCTTCAAAGATCATCCCTTCCAACACAAACCATGGTTCAACCAAGAATATAAGAACATTATTGTTCTAGAGAAAATTCAGGAAGGCTTGTTATGAACTCTGATTTGTAGCAATCTGTAACTGGACTGAACCAGGGATGTGTTCATCATGAGGGAGGGAAATGTTCTCTTCCTAATCCTACAAGGCAGCCCATATGCTTTCAAGCTCTGCTTCCATCTCAAAATACATTTCCCTTCTGTTTTATCACCTCTGAGATGCACAGTGACACAGCTGGTACCACAGCACAGGAAAGAAAGTGCTGTTTCCCTTGTGCAACCAAAGTCCTGTAATCCTTACAACAAATTCCATAGAATCCAACCATCCAGGACAGGGTGACAGCCATTAATTACTATTCAAGATTTCAGAACTTGTGCCATTTAAACTGCATACCTGGACAGTGTGCTGCCTTATGATCTGCGTGGCATTGACCAGAGGAATACTCTGCTCTACATAAGGAAGAGAGAGAGGGATCACACTGAATGTTATGTCCTGGATCATAGACAAGACTTCCTTCAAACAGATCAAACCTGCCCCATAACTCCTCCTGGCAATCTGTGTCTGTGTCTGCTCTGCATGGAAATGCACTGGCCAAGGAACAGGACTGGAAAACTGGCCTTCTCTTGATGTATGAATTACAAAAACACCTTTATTTTAAACAACAGGGGAAAAAAAGTCCGAAGTCAGGATCTCTATTTTTTGAAGACCAAATTCTGTCCCAGGAGAGATTTGTTAAATGGCTGAATAATGTAAAATATTGGAAAATTCTTTCTATAGTATTTCCAGTAATTATTTAGTGCGCCCTACTTATATCCTGGGCCTTGCTGCCAATCTGTATTTTAAGACACCTTTCTATCTTGCTGGCTATGGTCTCTAATGCTTTTTAATGCTGTCTCCTGTGTGTGTTTTGTGTAGTGGAATACTTTACAAATCAAAATGTTATTGGGGAATAAGCCTATGATCTCCTGTGTAACATTTCCTGGCTCTACTGCACACACATCTATTGTTCGATATTGAATTGGTCCCAAGAAGCATCAGAGCATGTGAAAGCTGCTATGAATTTTGCAAAGTGGCTTCAGGGCAGTAGAGCACGTCAGGGCACGTCAGAAGAATAAAGTGCAAAATCTGAAAGTCCAAATTTAGGAGTCTCAGTCAATATTGCAGACTAAGAATAAGTAAATGTCCTTGGTAATGGGTTTTGTCCTTTTATCTTGTGACATTCCTAATATAGTTGAAAGGAGCATGCTCACCCAGGATGTAAAATAAAACAGATTATTAAACAGGTTTATGTGTAATTAAACTGCTAGACTTTACTTAATACTCCATGTGATTAATATTTTAGCCCTTTCCCCCCCTACCATTGTTGCATTCCCCTTCTATTCAGTGGTTTTTACCTCCCTTGCAGTGTGCCTTCTATTTAGTCCTCAGGGAGCTGGGCTGCCCTGGAAGCTGCAATGCATTTCTGCTGGAGCTAGCTCAGTTGTGGTCACTCCTCATCAACTTTGTGCAGTGTTTTTTTCATAGAGATATCAAAACAAAACTGCCCAAACCAGCACATTCCTTTCAAAGAAGACAGAGTGAACATGTTTTATCACTGCTAATCTACAAGATTTCCCCCAGAAATTCCAGGAGAGATTTCAATAAACTCTCACTTTCTCAGGGGCTGCTCCAGTCATCGGGGTCCTCTGGCCATGTCACTGTTCTTGGCATTACCCCCCTTGTTGTGCATGAGATCCTGTTCACACTCTCAGAAGAAGCAGGATTTCTATACATGATTGCTTTTTCCTTGTTTTCTTCTTCCAAAGCCACAGAGACTAAATTGAACATTTGGTTAAGCTGAATTAATTGTACACTTCTAATAATAATAATGTATTAAAAAACTTATAAAGAAAACACTGTACTTAAATATATACAGTAAGTTTCTGTTTTGTTGGGACCATTTTTTTTTGAGAAAAATTACACATGTCATCCCAATCTACTTAAGTCTGTACAAAACAGTAACATGTGGAAACAAAAGTAACCAGGAATTCTATATTTAAAATTCCCTGAAATGAGCCGAAGTTGCCGTGTTTACTGAGAGACAGAATTCCTCAAGGACACTGCTCAGAGAATTACACTGATAAAACAGATATGAATTATAGAGAGAAGCATATGTGTGGGGGAAAAGAGAATCTTTTATGTGTAACTAAGCACAAGAAATGGTAAAAAATAAAAACCAGTAACAAGAAACTATTTCCAAATTTGTTATGTATGCATACAGCATATAGCCTAATGCAAAGTTATATGTTGCAGTTATTTAATATCTTTCTTCAAAGGTTTTGTTAATACATCAATGACTGAACATCTAAAGGGGAAAACATATTTCTCTTTATAGTTTTAGATAATTGTCCCTGAAAAAAAAACCCAAACCTTTAATTACAGCTCAAATGAAGAAAGCTTGATTTGTGTGCTGTGCCCAAATGCTGAGGAGTCGGATGTAAAATATTTGTAATATTTAGGGAACCCTGAGTTTTACATAAAAGTAAACAGCATTGCCTGAAGGCACAATTTCCAGCAACACAATAAAATGTGCAGTGAATTTATGGCGGCCATCCATTAGCTCTTACCAAGGCAACGTCGCCCATATCTGTCGTCCATCATTATAATAGAGGGTTAATGCACCGAATTTACATAAAAAAGTCATATTGTCTGCATGAATTATTTACACTCTCAGCTGTTTTTACAGCTTGGTTTCAAGCTGGATTCTGGGAGAGATTCAGCCAGTAAATTACTCTGTGGAGACCTAACTGTATAACTACAAACAGAGCCTGCAAAGAAAAGAAAAGGGGGATGTACAAGCCAGTGGTTGTAATGGGAGAACAAGCTGTGGCTTTTCTTTTGCTTGCATGGGAAGGAAAGGAGGGCAGGGAAGCTCACCCAAAAAGTTCTGTACATGCAGCTATGCATTAGCATCTCCTCACAGCTGCACACAGCGATGTGATTCTGTTGGAGATACGTTTAATTCCCAGGCATAAATTCACAGATCAGCACGTTCTGTCTCTGCAAAATGATGTGCTGTTGAAAAAAAAAGCTCATCTCACACAGCATCCTCCCCCCATCCCCATCCTGATCTACTCATTGTGCAGCAGCACCAGTGGGCACAACTGGGTGTGGGTTGCCTCAGGACATGGGGACATCAGCCCTGTCCTGCTACAAGGACAACAGCAAGACATGCCTGTTATATTCATAGAATGATGTGGAAATTTTTTTGGATAAGCAACGACATCCAGGAAGCTCTGTACCATGATTATTTGATGGCAGCCACTAAATGTCACCTGAAACTATTAAAGTCACAGGGTCATGGAGCATTTATTATTACTAGGAAATTCACTTTCTCCTTGGAAAAAAAATTGAATCTCAAATGTTATTATGGGATTTATTTGAAGTAGCTTGTTTCCAACTCATTGTATAGCTGATCAAAGCTGGGATGGTCCAATCCAGACTTAGTAAGAACTTCCACAATCTTTACCTGGCTTCTTGCTGTGCTATTCCACAGTCACCAAGAATCAGAGTCACCATGGCAACTGACATTAACTGGTACAAGGGTATGAACTGCAAGGTTTCCACAGAATATCACATATTTGGTATGAGTCCTGCTGTTCTAGATCAGGAAACACCCTCCAAACTAAGACAGGACAGCACCCATGACTCTTAAGTGACACCTCTGTCCCCTCCCCAGTGCCTGCCACTGCCCAGAAGAGAATCTTGTTGTGTCACTGGCCCCATAACACCAATAACCACTTTTCCCTTGAGGATGCTGAGAGGCAGGCTTTGTGACCCAGGCACTCTGAGCAAGCTCTGTACAACAGCGGCATGAGGCACCACCAAATCACAAACAGACTGGACCAGTGGTGGTGGCTTTTCCTCCTGATTGTTTACACCCTTTAAATATTTGTGGACTTATGCACCGTGCTGCAGGTGAGCCAAGCTATACATATTTATCTCACTTAATCTTCCCTCTTAAATCAATCTTTCCAGTCAATCTCTTCACTCTCTAATTATTTTTTGTTGCTCTTCTCTGAACTCCCTCCAATCTGTCAATCAATACCTTCTTGGTAATGAAGTGCTCTGTAAAGAGCACAGTATTCTAGAGGCAGCTGTATACAGTGCAACAATGCAACCAGTATGGATTTTCAGTCTTCACAGGAAGGTTGATCTCATGGGAAGGGCACCACACTAGGGTTTTGAAGACCTGGGCTCATGCTCTTACTCTGAGGGACTCTTTGCGTGACTTTGGGCCGGTGATTTATTCTCTTCTTTAGTGAAACATGTACAAGCACTGCATTGTTTGGTACACACAAACAGTGAAATTAGATGGTGTGTGTGGCAGAATAAGGATCTGGCTGTGTAGATGGGAAAGCCAAATACTCAACCAAATAGCAGTGTCCTGGTGTAGTTCATTCTCTACTGATATGGAAGGAGTGGAGCTCTTCCCTGGTACAGTGCTGTTAAACACCTCCAGACAGCAGTGGCTTGCCAGTTATTGTTTATGGGACTTGTAGCATTTGCTATATTGTGACCATACCATTTTGTTTTACTTTTAGCTAGTCCCATTTATTGCACATTCCCTCAAACATCAGGAACAGTTTCTGCTGCATCTTCAAAAAAAAAAAAAAAAGCAATTTGAAATCTGTGAACTTCTGTTTCCCAACGGCTGAGTAGAAGATTTCCTTTATGGGGCTCAGTGGGATGCAAATCAGAGCCTTAACCCAGCTATGAGAACAGCCCTGTACTCCAGTATTGGGTCTGCAGGGGGCTCTGGGGGTTGATCTGCTGCCTCAAGGCACCCCATGTGAGCAATAGTGTGTGAAAGCATTCAGCCACTGTGCAGGAGGAGCTCATCTCCCACTGGTGACACCTTGCACAGGTGACTTCCCCAGCACAAGCACAGACCTGGGCTGATCACTCTGGTCTTACACCAGTAAAAAAGCAGCATTAGACTCCCTGAAATGATTCTCTCTGTTATTTTTCCATAAACACTGCATACTATGAAGCCTGTACAGGGACATGTAATTAATTCATGATTAAAACTTGTCTAACTAAATTGTTTTAAGCTTTTCTTTTATGAATCTCATGCTCTTTTTCCTTTCTCTTTTAGAAGAGAAGGTTAGGAATATCAGAAAGCAAAGATGTCTGAGAATTGCAGTTACGATTCATCAAGCTTCCAGAAATGCATTATAATGTACTATAGGCTGTAAGACTAAAAATTATTCCCCATTGAAATGGTATTCACACAGCTTTTGCTGTACTGAAGCGTACATCGTAATATAATCATAATAACTAAAGTAAGTTTCCCTTGGGGATTATACCTCTGTGTGATTTAATCCTTAAATTTGTTTTGCTTTCATCCCCAGGAGAAGAGAGATTTCAGTTATAAAGTATTCTTCCTAGAAATATCAGACACTGCACATGCATTCATAATCTGCACTTACATTTACAAAGCACAGGCCAGGAGGTAAGCAGAATTAGGAGTGCGTGTTACCATTTTGTTTTAAAGAAACATGGTTTGTTTTTGAAAAAAAGAAGGGCACAGCCAGGGATGAGTCCTGCTTATCCTGGAAAGTTCCCCACAGGACTCTCCGTTCATGTGACAGAGGAAATTATTTGCTTTCCAGAGAAGGCTGTCACTCAGAGTGTCTGAAAACATACAGAGCAGAGAGAAAGGGCTTTTCATGATAATTAATAAAGTGTGAAATGAAGTGGAAACTTGTTGTAAAAACTTACTGAATTTCTGTGTAATTATGGGTCTCAGTTCATGTTTTAAAAGACAGTGTGGACACTTCAGAGGCTGGGTCACAGTGACTTTCTTATTGCGAAATGTGAGAAGAAAAGCAGCCGTCAGCATATTGATAATGCAAGCCAAAGTATGATCTATCTATTCTGTTGTTAAGACCGTTCTTAAACACCACAGTTCTTTGCTGAGTGATTTTACACAAGAACAGTGATTTTGCCAACACATTAATCATTATTCAGTCATCAGCACACCATGTTTAGATATATATATGTACATATATGTATATATATATATATACACACTGTCAAAAAGACACTCCTGAAGCACAGACCAATTAGATCACAAGTCAAGGCTTATCTACCTACCAACAACATTCACTTATAGGAAAACAGAGGGAATGTTTGCATTATGTTATAGCTTTCTCACCTTTTGGGAAAATTACTAAAATAATTTTCTTCACATGACAGTCCAGGGAAACTGCTCCAAGTACTAATTTGAGAAATACAATTCTTAATTAGCCACTTTCAGTAGACAGTAAACCACTACACTCCTTCTTGAAACATCTACTAGGGAACAAAACAATGTAGTCATCTAGTGGAAATAATGAATGCCCTGCCATTTGAGCAATTTAAAAATAGCCTGAGAATAAAAAAAACAAAAAACAAACAAACAAAAAAACAAACCAGAGAGACAGAAAGACCCAGTTTGAATCATAAATATACTATTAAAGATGAATTACACGTGCAGCTGGTCTGCAAGGCTAGGTACAGCTGCAGCTGATGTGTAACATATCCCAGGCAGCAGAGACATTGTTTCACACAATGAACTTGTTTCAGATGAGGATGCCTGAGGAAAATGTAGCAGCAATGGTCACAGGATAAATGTCCCCTTCATTTTTGAAGACTCATTTGTTTATATTACACCTTCAAAATCAGTAGTTAGCTGCTAAGATATTCCCAGTTCTGCTGTAAACAATGCCAAAGCAAAGCCACTCTCATGATCTCTGAAGTCAGGACATAAAGGAACTCCCCCCCAGCTTTCTTTCCCTTTTTATTTGGCTGTCTAGCATCAGCAGGGAGAGCAGGCTTGAGGGCTCTGCCGTTGTTTTTGCCTCTCTCAAAAGTGCCCCTGACTCTCCAGGTTGGATATCAAAGCTGTGCCAAGAGCTTGTGAAGCCCTGGAAGAAGGAAGTTGCAGCATGAAAATAAGTCCTAGCTGGTTTCTCCAAGACAGTAAATCACATTGTACATGTAGGAACATCAAACCAAGCTTGTGTTTCTACTTCCTCATCATGATGAGGTTACAGTTAAGCAAGATGCAATTTTCTGACATGAAAATCACCTGGCAGAAAGTCAGCAGTGTACAAATATGCATGGACTTCTCAGACCCCTGTGTGTGTGCAATGCCTTGCAGGGGAGCAGGTATCTGTCCAGCAATCACAAACTCCCCAAGGGCCACTGGCAGAGCTGAAAAGCTCAGACAGATGTTGCTAAAGCTTTATGGGACTTACTTAAGGGAGGCAAAGCAAAGGACAAACGCCTTCTTGTTAGAGTGCATTAAGGCAGCTCCTTGCACAGCTAGCCCATCACCAGCCTGCATTTACAGCAGTGCATCCGTGTAATTGTGTGCTGCATCCTCTCCTGGCTTTAAGTGTGACAGTCTGGGAGCACATTGCCCAAGGTCTGGGATCTAATGTTGCCTTAAAAAGCTCCACAGCACTGTGTTTTCATGTATTTTTCTATGCTGTCTTAGAATTCACTGCTCAGGGGATGTGTCTTGGAGAAAACTTTAGGAGAAAATCACTCATTCCAGAGTGTTTCCTCTAAAAAAAAAAGTGTTCCAACAATCCCTTTCCACCAATTCGAAATGAATACTAGAGGATGTAAGTGAAAAACCCCAACTGTTTATTTACATGGCATGTGAAAAAAAAGGTAAATAAATGCTAGATATTGAACTGACAGACTCTCTATCCCTGCACACACACGAGAACAAAAAAACAAAATGCCAGGGAAAGGAAAAAAAATCCACAACAGCCAGCCACGTGGTGGGGGGAAAGATGGTGCTAGCTCCTGTCTCAGGGAGAAAAAAAAAGGCAAGAAACAAAAGGTTCACACAGCAGCTGGGGCAAACAGATGGGAACCTGATGAATCTCTGGTGTTGGTCCCCTCTTCACAGCAGATGAAGCAGGTGGGTTTGGTGTGTTTTTCTCTCACTGGCTTGGCTTTTTCTGAGACCTAGGGCCAAAATGGAGAGGCCCCTCACCTTTCCCACAGGTCTCTGACCTTGGACCAAATCCAAGCTGTCCAGTGCACTTCAAAGAGGCCGCTGAAAGATTCTGCTGCAGCCTCTCCAGGGGCAGGGGAAGGAAGAAAACACTTCTTGCCTAAGCTAGCCAAGCAAAAAGAGCCCCACACCAAACAGCATTCTGGATACCTTGGGAGTGAGGCTTTGAAAAACCCAAGGCTCCCTCCAGTCCCACCTTCAATCTACAGCAACGATTTTTGGGATAAAGCAGATGATCAGGGAATAGACAAATCTTCATAAAACCACCCCGAGACAGGATGTCCCTTTGTGCTACTGTCTCAGGGTACATATATTTAATAGCATGGGTATAATGTCACACCAAGACACTGCTTTTGGCAGTGTGCAGAAAATAACCTGAGATGAGAGGATGTTGAGCCCCAACTGTGCAGTACCAGCCAACATGATGAGTGGCTTCAAACCATGGATGTGCAGTGGCAGTTCTCTCAGTGGCTGGATGGTAAGAACTTTCCCCAAATCAAAGCTGCTGCTGCTGCTTTTTGTGGCCAAGTGACAGTGAAAGCTCATGCCCAAGGACTGCCCCTCTGCCCTGACCACCAGTGTGGCCACTTGCCAAGGGCCCTGCTGCAGCCTGGAGCATCCACAGGGCTCACCCACCTCTGGAGCAGGACTCAGGTGTGTGCACACCAAGGAAGAATGTCACACTGCCAGCCACATGCAGCCTTGAGGTCTAAAGCAGCAGAGCAAGACTGTCAATGAGCAGCTGCCACTTCTCTCACTCTTACTGCTTCTCTTCAGTCAACACCTACGTAGGAATTTTCAAAAAAAACAAACCTCAGGTGAAACATTTGAGCAAACATTGCTGATCAATTTTAAACTGAAAGATGCTACAGAAATGCTAAATGTGAGTCGCAACTTCAAAGCAGAAATTAAGGAAGCTTTAAAATAAGTTGTGGTGCAATCTTATAGTAATTTGAAGAGAAAGTTTCCTTCACACTTCTAGCATTTCTGAAATGCTTCAAGTCCAAATCAGTTTTGCCAGCACCATGCCCAGCCTGGTTTGTCTTTGTGACAAGGGGTTCTCAGGTTCAACAAACACTTCAGTGGAGAACTAAAGCCCAGGTCTGGTTGCCATAGCTTTCAGGAAATTACTCTCTTTCTGTAATAGGTTGTGGGGCTATTCTGAGGTGATGCACAGTATGAAGTTACTACAGTTTAGCTGTATTATTAATAGCACAGCTCTATTGATCCCATAAAACTTTCTCTAAGTATAGGGTGATGTGAATTAATAGCTTTTACCTAGTGCTAGGGGGCATGCAGACACGCTATAAATTAGACAGTCCCTGACCCAAAGTGCTCACAAACCAGATTAGAACAAGATGCAGCAGGTGGAGGAGACGGACTCGAGGGGAGGGAGGAGGAGGAAGTGGAAAAGCAAGCAGCATTACACATGAAGAACTCTCTGCTCAGCAACAGGCAGGCATTGCCAGCTGGCAGGGATCTGCAGGCATCAAAGATGAGTCTGCTGAGGGCCTTAATGAAGGTTAAGGAAGTGACTGTTTTAAGGGAGTTTCCCTTATGTATGTACAAGAAATAGCCTGTGGGTAAAGCATGTGGTGCTCCTGGGTGAAGCAGACTAGTAGGCAGCTCTGTCCTCCCAGGGCCTGGGTGCTACTGCTGGACTGCTGGGTCAAGAAAATTAGCTTGTGCAGTGTACCTGAGTGTCTTCCATTCACTCAGATATTCCTCTCCATCTGAATTTCTACCTAGAAGATAGTGAAATAGTCTTTAGAGGTGCTAATGATGTCATTATAAAAACACACAAAAGACATCTTGGCATTTCAAGATAAATTCAAGCCAAGTGCAGTGCCAACATGCCACACTCCATGGTTCCCCTTTGAAATAAATGGCTTTATACACTTCAAAGAGGGCTTTGTTTCACTTGTTTAGCACAAGATGCAAATACCTTGTCAGACCGAGCAGAAGAGAAAATGCACTTTGCACATGGGGAGCAGAAATACTCAAGAAGACACTCTAACAAAAATGATCTCAGGTTTGGGAGGCACAACAGGTGGAGGAGGACTAGATTTCTTCTATCTAGCTTATTCCATTTTTAATTAAAATTATCTTCAAAATTGAATTGCCTTGCAACAAGAACAGCAGAGATATTCAGATACTTTCTGAAAGAACTTCCCTTGAAAGTATAAAGCCAGACTAGGAGAACTGAACACAGGAATGGGAGCATGGCCATGACACAGTGTTCATAATCTAAGAGCTCAGATATTTTTATGTTTCTAGGCAAGACTAACACTTTTTTAACAACTTACACAACTGATGTATGTACCCATCATGGGAGAAGACTTTCTAATACTCCCTTGGTAAAGGGTGACATGTCTCTTCCCCTTCCAAGTGTTCTAGAAGAGGTAACATTTTTGGGGCAGCATCTGCCCTGAATTTGAGATGAGCTACTCTAGCAGAGAACTTGTGTCCACGCTGCTGAAGGTGCAAGCTCTGCTCAGGCCCCTGACAGCAACTCTTGGGTAGAAACACATCTCACATCTCCCAGTCCTCCCATCTCAATGCAAGATACAGCTGAGGTAGATCACATCAAAATCTGTGCCAGAGAGAAGATTATTTTGTCTGGCAAAAATTAACCATTACCTCAGAGCTCTACAATTAGCTTAAGCAGTGTTTCTGAAAAGTTGGCTGATCAGCTTGCTCGTTAGCAAGCACGCTTGCCCCTCATCAGGAATTACTTTCTGAGCCAAGGTCTCAGCCTTGACCACATGAAACTGCAAATACAAATTATCTTTGATGCTGACCAGAGCAGGGAGAGGAGACCAAAAAGGACAGACCCCTTTGAGGACACAATACACTGGAGGCTGCTCTTCCCTGGGTCCTCCTCTGGGGTGGATGGCTGAAAAGGGGATGGGAGGAAAACAAGACAAAATTCACCTTCTTCCTTACTTCTCACAGGGACTAAGGAGCTGTTTTCCTTAAAAAAGGGAAGAAGGTCTTTCTGTTCTGATTCTGGACTTGTTTCAGCAGAGGTTGTCCAAGTTGGTAATTACAGAATCATATAGTAGAAATATTGCATTTCCATATAATATGGCAATATTTAGGGGAGTTACACAGTGGAGACCCTCAAGTAGGAGATATTTTTTGAATAGCAGCTGATGAACCTAATGCAGGAAAGAAAGAAAAAAAATTGTACATTTGAGCAAGATATCCACTAACACAAAGAGAAGTTGGAGGTTGGCTTCTCCCTTTACTTGCCAGTTCTGCAGGGCATGTAAGAGAGATCAAGATCAAGACACTTCACAATTGGAAGAAGTTACGCCATCCCGAAATTGATTTACTCCTGATTTGGCATCTGTTCCAACCACCTACTTTAGTCAGGGGGTCCCTCCACCACAAGGCAGGTATTTGAAATTGTTATTAACTTTCCTGAGCAAAGCAAAGTAGCTTGCAGAATTCCAAAATTTTTAATCTGGGACTGTCTGAAGAGAGACTGAAGGGGTTGAGGCCTTTCATCTTAAAGTTAATAAGGCAGTGGCTAGGGTTGGCACTGCCTATCCTCTCTACTCTCCAGGCATTTCACTCCACACCTACAATTTACCAGAGTTGTTCAACAGGCTTCACTTTTCCCAGGCACACAGGTGGTATAACTGAGAGGACAGAGAAAAAGAACTTGGTATTGTTTTGGAAACACTCCCAGTGCAAACAGCAGTTTCATTCCCCAGCTGCCCTCCCCGTGATGTAATGGCCACTGCAGATGAGCTGCAGCTGTGTCCAGAGCCTGGGCTGCCCTCACCTCACATGCACTCAGGCTCAGGAATGTTCTTACAGCAACAACATCCCTCCACCTGGTCAAACTTGGCACCCCTGTCACTCCTATCCCAAAACAGGACAGGGGAGCTCTCTTGTGTTCCTTCCCAGACATTATCTGGCTCGGTGCAGCCATGACAGAACTGACTAAAGCTCTATTATGAGATATGGAAACATTTCAAACCTCCTGTTCCAATGAACACTTCAATGTGTGCATTATAGCTGCTGTAAGTACTCTGGTTATCCTAATAGAGTTCTTTATTTATTGGTTCATCCAAAAGTAAAATTATGAAAATGGTTTTAAAGAGAAAAATATGTTTAATGTGTCTGTGGCAGCCTTCTTTGCACTGGGAGGAAAGGGCTCTGATTCTGGCACACTGTGGGAGGCTCAATAGCTGCACTTCAGTGCAGCTGCCAGAAAGGATATACTCAAGAATAGAACTAAACCTTAACATTTCACCATACTTCTTCCAGCCAAAAGCTTTCTGTACATAATCCTGTGTGGCAGGTAAATGCTGCAAGTCAAGTTCCTGAGTCTGTATCTGGTGACTTACAGAGAGCCCCCAGAAACTTCCATTTCCTATTCACAACATCCATACAGCATAACCTCAGAGGATAACCCAGAAAGAAATGGGATCTAAACCCTGCTTGGTCAAAGTATCACTTGGCAGTTGATGTGAATGAAACACAGCTTTTTCTCTTTGTTTCTTTATATAAATTTTTAAGTCCTTGTAATGGATGATGAAAGGTGCATCAGGTGCCAGCCTGACAACTCAGGATCCACAGTTGTCTCTTTGCCCACAGGGCAAGTAGCTTCTATGAACTATTTCTCAAAATTCACACCCTTAACTGCAATTCTAGACATTGTTGATCTTGCAATTGTTCCGTAACACAATCAGCTTAAAGTGGAACGGCTGAGACCTCAAAGTTTATTTATAAATAACAGCAGATGCAAAATTTGCATCAGAATGGTGAGAGGTTGATGCTGCTGCTGCTCATTTACTCAAAGCCATGTCAAAAGGGTTTATACAGCTGCCTAAAGACTTCTTCATTCTTTATTTCCTTTTACCTGTAAGCCAAGTCCTGGTCTAGAAAGGCAGAGGTTCCCTCAAACAGGAGCGAGAGCACAGATAGGGGGACCACAGGAATTCCAGGTTCCCAACTGGAGCCTCCTGTCAGGAGGCTGAGGCCAGCTGCAGGCTTGTCGAGTGGCTGCTCACTGCAGCAGCAGGTAATTTATGAATATTTGGCACCCTGATGTGGATTTCTTGAATAAATAAGGCTGTGGCCTGTGTCAGTGGGGAAAAAAAAAAAAGAGAGAAAGGGAAAGTTCCTACTGTATATTCTGAAAGATAGCATGACCTTGAGGACAATTTATTTCAAGAGGAAAAGCACAGTAAGACTTCTCACAGAGTGCTCAAAGAAGCAGCCCCTGCTCATTCCCCAAATATATTCAGAACGGAGGCAAGAACCTCTTACTGCAATTCAAGGCTGCCTGAGTTTTCACCTGTAGATACGCAGATAAACTTATATCATCAGCTCCCAGCTTTCTGTGGGCTGGGATGGCAGCAACAGCTACAGTGATTTAGTGCAGCAGCTCCAAATGGATTAAATCAGAGTAATTTGAATTTTACCCAGGCTTGTCATATAAATCTCAGAAACCACTGTCTTGCATAAAAACTTCCTCTCGACACTCCTGAGGAGTCATGACGTAAAGCAAAAACTCCGTCGAAAATGAGAAACAAAGATTTTTAGTGTGGAAAGCAGAGGCAGCGTGAATGGCACACTGGGCTGAAAAATCTTACTTGCTTTATGGTAGCAATTTTTTATATTTTATGAAGTATATTTTCCCCATTTTTTATATATTATCATCTATCTTACAGTGTATTTTTTAAAAATGAAGTCAGTTTTAATTTGAGTGATTTCCACTCAAATGAAATATTCTTCAAATATTCCACTTTCATAAAGAATGTTACTACGTAACAGTGTGGAATATTTTAGTATGATTCCACTAGAATATTCCCTCTGTGCACAATCAAACACCTTTTCTATTTAAGAACCTCCTTCTAAGAGCAGCATAGCAAAAAGAAATTTGCTGCTGGCTTCACTGATGCCAGATTTTGGGTCCTATCTTGAGTGATACAAATGATCTGTGATTTTATGGTCTCCCAAATTTAACTATATCTTGCATTTGTTTCAGCACTGCCTGTGTAAGGATATTTGAATCAACTCAGTAAAAGGACTGTTATTGTTTGTTTAAAAACAAGTTTAAATTACTCAGAAGAATACTGTATCTGATGAATGCACTTTTCTTCATCTGTGTAGGATTTAGGCAGAGAGACAGATCTATATACAAGTTGTTCCATGTTCTCAATGATGTTACAACACCCTCTGTGGATTATATTTACTCTCTGGTCCACAAAGAAAGCTCCATTTGCCTCACATGAATCACATGTCATCCTTCCTGATCCCAGTTCTCTGTTAGTTACTAGACATCAAAGGATTCCAGGTCCAAATGCTTCCTGAAAAGGCATTTTAGCTTCACTTTTGCAAGTATTGAACATGGACTAAAGACCTTTTTTCCTGTAAAAACTACCACAAAAGGACTGCAAAAACTTTGTAAATGTAAGTCAAATACATCCAAGAAAATCTTTTTTTTACAGATATCTGTCACTTTTCCCCCAGCAGCATCTACTCAGCTTTCAATGATTTTTTGTGAAAAATCTCAAAAAAAAAAAAAAAGAAATCAAAAACCAAAATTCTTTTTGCTTAGTTAACTCTACAATTCACTCACTCTTGTATTCAGACCAGGTCTCTACTGTAGCTGCTGCCTTTGAGGAATGAATGACAGCATTCTAGGATTCATTTCTTCTGGCTTTCCACCAGGAGCAACCAGGGCAGAAGCTCCTCTCAGCCAGCCCATGCCTCTGTCTGCCCTGTCCCAAGCTGAGCAGTGACTGATGCCCAGATCCTCACAAAAACAGGGCAGACAGTAGCCCCTGGCACTGACCATCTGCAGGGAGACCAGCAGACCCTAAAAGGGCCACACAAATGACCCAAGCCACGAACCCGTTCCTTAGTAAGTGCTCTCCCTAAGCAGAACCTCTTCAGCTTGGAAGGGGACAAAGTTTGACTAAGCACAGCCTGCCAGAGATTGTTGCAACCACTCCTGCCAAAAATGCAGGCTGGACACACTCAACTCCCACCTAAGTCTGGGGTTTTCTTCTGAGTCCTATCACACATCCCAAAAGGGCTAGAAAGAGTTAACAACAGCTCACAGCACAGCTTAGCCAGTCTCAGGAGGAAAAAGACTGCTAAATGCAGTTGCTTTTATTTCAGTGAGACCAACTGGAGAGAAGAAACTCTAGGGCAGACTTGACTTGCTTTCATGGTGGAGGCAACTCAGCAAAGTGATGCCCAAGTGCAGGTATTTCCCTCATGTCACCCCTTCCAGGAGGCTGCTCAGAGGCTCCCTGCACTTTGACTGACTTCAGGAGGTCAGCAAGGCAGTGAGCACACATCAGCTGCTTGCTTATAGTGCACATATGCTGGAATAATCATGTACTCTCTTTTCTTTGGTTTTTGAGGTGGATATGACAGAACCCGGAGGAGATACTCATCTGTCTACCTAACAATCAGAAATACCTTCTAAAATATGACTGAAATTAATCCATTGTGAAAGTGAGAAGGGAAAACATGAATACTCTCATTAATTCATATGTACATACACCAAACTTTACATAACATATGGAGTAGTTGGAAAGATGCCTGCAGGTCTAATTGCATTTCTGTGTGAAGAGCATTTACACTCTCTCATCTCTGCTTTCTCCATTCATTTTAGTAATTACATGTAGAGAAGCAGCTAACACACTTGTAATTAAAACCAGCAGTGAAGGATTTTTAGGTGCTTTAATACAAGAGAATTGACATAGAAAGCAAGCAGAGTTAGGAGGAGTGGATTATTAAGTCATATAAAACAATGCAAGCCCCAGGATGAGCCTGTGCTAGAGTGCCCACAAGGTGCCCATGAAGACATGGATGTGTGCAGGCAATGGCAAAGTCCAGGCTCTCCACATTCAGTGTTTGCTAAAAGACATTTGACCACAAGACCTGGAACCTCTTGTTTCTAACCCCCAAATTCAGGATTTAAAGCAGTTGCTTCACACAATCTATGTTGCTTCATTTTTTATCCATTTCATTTGGCATTTTGTTGGCAAAGGCTGTAACAGTTATTTCGGTTTGGTAGGTGGAGTTCCTATAAAACTCCAGATCTTTTCATTTAGATGATGAATATTCATGACTCAAACAATATGAACCAGGCAGACTTTGTTGCCTTTTCTTTCCTTTCCCTACTACCCAAGCTATGCACAATGTTATATGTGATGTGCAAATAACATTCCCTCACAGGATATTCTGAGTTCTCCTTCATTTTTAAATGAAAACTGGACATTATCTAAGCTTAATCTGATAGGTCCTGAATTGAACTAAAGGATGCCATGCTTGCAGCCCAAGCACCAGCAACTCACACAAGGACTAGTCTGACAGCAGAAAGTGGGAACAGTAATTGAGTAGTCAAATCTTTCCCTGAGAGCTTTCACCTCAATGTAGTTCAAAAACTAACTTTTATAAATGTGTTTTCTCAGGCAATTCACAAAAAAGAAAAAGACAAAACCAAAACCAAACCAAGTTGTAATTCTAGGCTTTTTGTATGGCCATCTGAGCAGCTTTGCAGCTTTCTGCAGACTAAGCATTCAGGGAAAGACCTAAATCCATTAATCCTCAGTATTCTTTTGGCAAGAACAGAAGCATTCATTTCAGAGGAGACACACTTGATCAATACATGACCAAGACCATGGTGAGACATTAAGATTTGGGTTTATTTCTCATTATTCTACTCTGATTTGACTGGTAGCAAATGAAACTCAATGCCCCAAGCTGAGTCTGTTTTACCTATGACAACAATTGCTGAGCAATCTCTCCCTGTCCTTATATCAACCCACAAACTCTTCCTTATGTTGTTGCTCCCATGCCCAGCTGAGGAGGGGAGTGATGGAGTGGCTTCAATGGGCACCTGACATCCAACCAGGTTCAATCCACCGCAATACTTGGCAATTTTATAAAATTAAAACCAACCAACTCAAAAAAAAAAAAAAAAAAAAAAAAAGAGCAAAAAGAGAGAAAAGAGAGAAAATAAAGCTAAAAATGTAGAGCTGTGATTTTTTTTTGGTGCAGTGGAAACAAGTGCCCATGGCTGTGACTGCTGTGACTGCAGAGTGACGCCCTGTGCTGCCGATTGGCGCCGGCTTTGCACACATGCAGCACATGCAGCCCTACACGTAGGGGCAGGCACAGCATCGCCCAAAGCTCACCTGTGCCACTGCCAGCAGCCAGCCCTCAGCAGATTCCCAGATAGCGCCAGGGAAAACCGGGAAACCACGGCAAACCTGGAAACCATGGGAAACCTGGGAAACATGGCAAATTGGGAAACCATGGCAAACCAGGAAACCATGGAAAATCAGGAAACTGTGGTAAATCAGGAAACCGTGGCAAACCTGGAAACAACAGCAAACCAGGAAATCATGGCAAACCAAGGAGCCATGGCAAACCAGGAAACTGTGGCAAACCTGGAAACCATGGCAAATCGGGAAACCATGGTAAACTGAGAAACCATGGAAAATCAGGAAACCATGGCAAATTGGGAAACGATGGCAAACCAGGAAACCATGACAAACCAGGAAATCATGGTAAACCTGGAAAACATGGCAAATTGGGAAACCATGGCAAACCAGGAAACTGTGGCAAACTGAGAAAACATGGCAAACCAGGAAACCATGGAAAATCAGGAAACCACGGCAAACTGGGAAAATACGGAAAATTGGGAAACCATGGAAAATCAGGAAACCATGGCAAATCAGGAAACCGTGGCAAACTGAGAAACCGTGGCAAATTGGGAAACCGTGGCAAACCAGGAAAACGTGGCAAACCAGGAAGGAAAGAAGAATTCCAGGATTCCAGGAAGGATTCCAGGAAGGATTCTAGGAAGGAAGGAAGGATTCCAGGAAGGATTTCAGGAAGGAAGGAAGGATTCCAGGAAGAATTCCAGGAAGGAAGGATTCCAGGAAAGAAGGAAATGTCCAATGTCCTCGGTGGAAGCTGAGCCCCCTGGGGCAGGCTGGCTTGCACTGGAGCAGCTGCCACCTGGCACCAGCCCTCAGCTGTGGGCTTGGAGAGCTGGTGCCAGGCACCCCGAGAGCCCTGCAGTTTTCAGCACCCTCCCTTGTGTGTGGACAGGGTCCTTCTGCACCAAATCCACAGTGGATGTCGGTCCCACAGCCCCCAGGCCTTGGGAAGTTCTGCTGTATTGTGACAATCGAGTTGCTGATAAGAGAGAAGCCATGGAAGAGTAGAGGACAGAGAAGAGCTCTGCCCAAGGCAGCATGGAAATAAGCAATAGCAGGTCTCCCTCATGAGTTTCTCCAGTGCACCCTCCCTCTCCCAGGAGACACATCAAAGGCAGATGAGGAGATCAGTCCACAGAGCCTGCTGCAGCCCGCTTGCTCAGCACAGCAAAATTAATTAAGAGGGTGGGAGAAAGAGCCAGGACGAGTCGGATTCTGTCAGGGAGCATGGCACTGACAAACGGGGAATGCTAATTCAGGAGTTTTTCATTTCTTTCACATCTGCCAAAGAGGGAAACAGAAGCATGATTCAGATTTGAGAGACACTAGATTTGGATACCCCTGACGTGTCACATGATACCACATCTACCACTGCTTCCTGGAAGCCTCCAAAAACTAACTCCAAAGAACCTCAGCCCCAAAGATACATGCTTTGGAGAAAGCACATCAGCGGTTTGGTTACTGCTGTTTCAGAGAACAACACAGAGGTGAGGCCTCACACAGAACAGGAGAAGCCACAAACAGGGACCTCTTACCCTGCTATCATTGAGCATCTCACTAGAACAAGATAGGCATAACCAGCAAACCATTCGGGAGAAATTAATTCCATTGTAGTTGACATAATAAGCACTGAGACATTAATGCTGCTTTTCTACCTGCTAAACACTACTGGGGATGTGTTCACTGAAGATATGGGATCCACAGAAGCAGGAAGAAAAAAATATGAAATGGAGAACTCCTAAAATGCAGGATTTCCAGGCATTCAGGTGCTGTAGCAGGGAGTCCCTGGAAATGCTAATAAATTAATTAAAGATGTACAGCCCTCACTCCAGGGGTATTGTTGCTTTACTGTTTTTTCTTGCTCATAATTCAAACTATAGATGAAACATCTGAGCCCACTTTGGGACTAATAATTTCTAAATAAAAGATAAATATGTCGAGGTTTCATAAATAGAAAGAAGAGCATAACATTATAAATAAGTTTTAATATCTGTGTTATTGTAAAGTTTATCTGTTGAAGCTCCTGCCCTTTGCAGATTTCTCCTATTTGTTACGTATTCAGGTGCATTCAAAATTCCTTGGAAAAGGGACTTTCTTTGTGCAAGGAGAACACCTGAACCACTGTTTATGGAGGGGTCTGCAGCCCTGAGGCACAGCTCCACTGAGTCAATTGCCCATGAATATTTAGATAACAGCCATTGTGCTGCATCTACTCTGAGTGGGTTTTTTGGACCACACGAGAGATGCATTAATCTGTGTCTTCCCTTCTTTTTTTTCCTGATCATGGATATCCCAATCATGGCTCTCAAAACTACACCATAGTTAGTCTGAAGAGCTCTGCAACACCTTTTAAACTTCTGCTCAAAGATGTGTAAGAATGACATTCCAACAGCTGGCAGGTCTTGACAACCTGCACAGAGGCACAGAGACATGGCCCAAGAATCTGGTCCACTGGTCCAACATTTTCTAGGAAAAGGTGTGTGACTATCAGGCTACATCTGCCCACTACTTAAGCAAAGTAGTGCCTGTTTCACCTAGAGTATAAAAGGTGCTTTGTTCAAGTCAAATAGAATCACGTATCAGCAATGTACACTAATAACTGATAACATGAATATCCAGCGCATTTAATATTATCAAACTAATTATGTGTTGGTTTGCCAGGAATAAAGGCGAGCTTTAAAAATCCAAGATGACATGATTACCACTGAGTAAGACATTCTTGCTCATCCTGAACATACACTAAAAGCATAGGTGACTGAGACAAGTCATCAGGCTGGAAGCCAACCTTATTTCATGCTCTGAATTTGTGATGAAAGTTCTAATGAACCCATTTTGACAAGCTAGAGCAGTACTGCTCTGGCCAGAGGTCTCCAACTCACTCTGAGGTAGATTTGACAGTATTAACTTGTTGAAGGGTCATTCAATGCACACACCATGTATTCCTTCTAAAGCTAGCATTGCAAAAAATGTTGACTGACAAAAATTTTGCAGTCCAGATGCAAAAGAAAAAAATAATTTATTTGCCACCCTTACTATAATGGAAGAAAGAGCTTATTCCACACATGTACCTGCTCCACTCAGGCAGAGAAGATCTTCCCTGAGCCTGAAACATTGCATGTACCAACCTCTGTGAGAGAGCTGGTGTTAAATGGGGTCAGAGCTACATTTGCTCTGGGGAGAGAAAAGGCTCACTTTGAAGACAGGCTGGTTACCCTGTTTTTCTTCCTACACCACAGCTTTCAAATTGCAGCTAGAACTTGAAGGGAGCTGTTCCCACAAGCTCTCCAGCCCAATGTCTCCACCCAAGAGGCTTGAGTAAATAGCAGAAGCTCTGGATATGAATCAGATGGAAAAGATTCATCCCTCTCTGCTAGGTCTGAGTTCAAAGGCATCCGTGGCTGAAAAGTTAAATCAAGATCACTATCTATATGTGAGGGCAGGATGGAGTGTTCACCAATGAACTGCTCACCCTTACATGCTCAGATGCAGTGTAGCAGGTTGTATGTACCATTCCACATAACACTGAGAGAGGTGGGAAACTGATTATTTTGGGAGACTTTCTTTCCTCTGTTTCCTGTCCATTATTTAACTTCCTCTAGCTGAATATCTTGCACCTGACCTCTCAGTATCAGTACTCAGCCAGAGGAAGACCACAGGTGATGCAGAGTATGACAGAGTGCTCAGCCTCAGGTCCATGGCAGACCTCCTTCTCCTGGTTTGTACCAGGACACTGAGCAGCCTCTCACCAGGAGATCATGGTCCATTCCTCCTGTGCACACATCACACCTGACTTCTGTCACACGACATTTCCTCCAACACACAGGTGACACCTGTGCAGCCGTGGTACCCCCAGCAGGTACAGCCCATGCTGCAAACACAGCTCCCTGCACTGCAGCTGTGGGGAACATGTCATGCCATGGCCAGCTTGTGTCTAAACAGTCACAAATGAGAGATGAAAAGGATGCACAAGGACAGGGATGTGTCCAGGGACAGCAGAATGTTTGTGTCAGTGAGTGGCTGAGAGCACAGGTGCCTCTGAATACTGGTCAGTGACAAGTCTGTCCATGTGTGACATTTGTGCAGGTCACAGCACCCATGTCTGTGTTCCCTTCTATGAGCAGGCACAGTTCTACCTCCTCAGCAGCACAGGTACCCCACTTGTGAGCTGGTGCTGGAATACAGCTGGAGCCCACAGCTAGGGTGTGCCTGTACCTCCCTCTGTGAAGTTGTCTGGTTTATTATCTGTAAAACAGAACACCTGGGAAGATGAGCCAAGTAGTATTAGATATAATCAGATACTTTCTGTCTTCAGGTGCCACCCATGTGCACACCTTCCCTACCAGCTGTGGACTGAACCTGCTAACAATTCTATTAATAACGAGCAGTATAAGTAGGTGAACTGGATGAACTTGTGTGAAAGCAGAACCCCAGAGGTAGATTGGTTGCTCTGTTCAAAGCAAACAGATAACTATCCCAGGCTTCAGGCAACTCTCTCCCTTTTCCCACCTCCTCCTTTGGGGCATCTCCAGACATGTCCAGGGTGGTGCAGCCTGTCAAACAGACATTTAATTGGTGATGCATAAATTTAAAAAAGGGATCTGAAAGCCACCAATGACCCTGCAAAATGCCAAGTGCCAGGACTTCCTCTGAGGACTCTCTCTTGTATTCATCTTCACTGTGTGCACCACTGTTGGTACATGAAAGTAAAACTGTTTGTTCCTCAGAGGGTTTGTGCTCAGCTGTCTGGAGTCCCAAGCTACCTGCAGTAGCACTGCCTGTGAAATCCCACGGCAGGGACTGGCTGAGCACACAGCAGCAAATGCCTGCAGCACACAGCCTCACAGGCAGAGCTCCCCACTGACCACAGGGGAACAGCACAGGAACACATGGCTGATCCCTGGGGCCCTTTCACTCCTGCTGCAACACCTGAGTTTTGTGTCAGTGCAGGGAAGAGCAAGGGATGGACTCTGGGCTGCAGGATTGTGAGTCAGTGACCCTTCCTTCAGCTGGCAGGCTGAACAATGGAGATGGGAGCCTCTTGGACACACATTTTTGTACGCTTGACCATAATAAAAATCTGGTGCTTTGGGGGTTATGATGTAAAGGGGCCACAGCTCAGCAGCAGTGTGATGAGAAGGGCACTTTCAGAGAGACAGAAAGACATGGCTTAGGACCACGAGGACTGAGGAAGGACAGTCTCCTCAGTAAGATTTTGGATACCTTGAGCTACTGGTGTGCTTCTGAAATGCACACTCTTCCCTTGCCTCTCCTCCCCTCTTGATCTAAGAACAGTATGCAGAGGTACAGGCAGGACTGGCATTGTGCCTCAGATCAAATATTCAGTTAGCTGTTTTGGGGGTTGTAAAATAACTTTGAGGTGTTATATACTCATAGTTTCGGTAGCATCTCTGGGATAAAAAACCCAAAACCCTTTCATTCTAATTTATTGATTTTTCAGAATGCAGATGGATTCAGGCCAAAAAGGATCTCCCCACAAGTCCAGCTGGGTTCTCAGAGGAGCTTTTTAATTTTGTGTACTTCTCTATGTGAAATAAAACTGTGTTCATTTCAGATTAACATGCATATGGCAGTCTTTAGATTCTGGAGTTCTCTGCCTGTCATTATGGGTAACATTTTTAACAGCTTTTAAAACAGCTTCAAGTGGAATTTTGCAGTCAACAGCAAGGATTCTTGGAAGCATCTGTGTAAGATAAAGGTTCAATTCCTATTGCCATTCAGTGGCTCTGCCACTCAGCTGGCTTTCCAACACCATTCCAAAATCACAGATAAGAAATAATGGAAAATCTTAAACGATACAATAAATATTATTGCTGTTTACTGTATAAATTTTGTGTAATAAACAGAGAGAAAAATGCAAAAGTCATAGGAATGTAAATTAAAAATAAATTCCTTTGCATTGCAAACTCTCAGAGAACAAAGAAAATGAAGGTCAAGCCAGAGGTGTAATTCCTCTGAGAAAAAATGAAAGGTTAAGGAACCATGAAGAATATTTGTATACTACTGAGTGCATGAGGACAGGAAGGCAGGTGGAACCAGCACGAAGACTTGCCAAGGGATCCCTTAATACTCCAGTAAAGCAAACTGTAATTTGATTTCTCCCTTGGGCATGCAGTCCTTATCCTTAGCTAACTTTCCCCTGGTGAAATGTTTGTGTGGCTGCAAGGAGGATGCTGAGCTGGCACAGGGAGGTGTCAGTAAGTCTGTCCAGCCTCGCTCCTCAGTACCCCTTATGGTGGTACAGCTGGCAACAGCATGCATACTGAATTTTCCACCTACACCAAAGCCATCAAATCAGTATCTCTTCTCAGTACAGGCTTTATATTTTCCTCTTATGTTAGAAAATGATGGGCTCCATTGTCAGTGTTGCCCTGACTGCACCATTACATCACAACTCAGTGCTCTTATGCTAAATGGTGCCGTGGTGCTGTCCTAGGGTACCTTGGTCAGTCTTCAGGAAAAACAGTTCTTTGTTTCTGTGCACACCAAAAAAACCCTGGAAGGCTTGTGTGATTCTTCCTTTGTGTGAGGATATGATTCACAGATGGCATCTTTTATAAACACATCATGTCCTCCACCTAAAGGTGCAATGTGCTCCAAAAGAGCCAAATATATTAGCATTCTTTAACCATAACTTTTGAAGTCAACATTTGACTACTTTTGCATTTCTTCTAGGTTGTAGTTAGACAACTCCTAATTCTATAGGGAAAGAAAAGACTATAAAATGCCAGAGCTTCACTCTGCTGAAATAACATTAGTGAAATATCAAGTCCTTTATGATGTCATGAGGGATTCCTTAATATGACTATAGCCTCCTAATGACATCATAAAAAACAACTGCAACATCAGAAAACAGCCAAGGGTCATCAATCAGCCCATCCTCTCTCCTATTCACCAGGGGCAGCAGCCCAGCTTGCTCCTATCTGCTTTTTATGAGCAGTGCTGTCCTCTGAATAGCACACAGAGCAGAGACTAATAATCATACAAATATCAGGGAGAGCGGTCAATCATCACCTGAAATGTTCAGTACACCTGAGGGAAATTCGGGTGCTGCAGCCTGAAGAGCCTGCAAGTTTAGCATGTAGAAGAGACAACATTACTGCCTTAGAGGTGACCTGGCATTCTCTGAGCAACAAGCAACACAAGTTGGTAATTCAGACTTATAATGTGGGGACAGTGGGCCTGGAAAATGAATTCTGTGTTTGCTCTCTTTATCCTCTAGCTGTAAGCAAAGGCTTTTTCCATGTTGCCCAGAGAGCCACCTGCATGTTCTAGTACAGTGACTACACTGAAAGTGTTTGCATCTTCTAATTGAAATGGGTGATGGTCCAAACGAGATACAGTGACAGCCAAATCCTCTGACAAGAAGGGAAACGGCCTCCTCCACTTTTGAAAACACAAAGCCTCAGAGTCACAGCCTCATTATACTGTTTTAGGAACATTTGGAAGTTTTCCAGGGTTGGGGACAACTCAAGAAGTTTCCAGACTGTCATTAAAATCCCCATGTATTGAGACAGATACTGTGGTTTTGAGGGTCTTGGAGGGTATTTAAAATGGAGCTTCTGCCAGCAGAGCACTGACCAAAGAAGGGTTTTTTTGTCAGTTTAGAAGGGGAAAGATCTGGTTCCTCACCTTGTTCCTCACGATTCTACAAATCTTCATGCAGTGAACTCCTGAGTGGGCAGGCTGTTGTCAGGGTACTTCACAGTGGGCTGTAGAAAATCCCCACCTTTTGAGGTGTTGGGAAGGGGAATTTGACACAGCTCTAAAATTAACTGAACCTGGAGACTGTATCTTGCCTTAACAGTGAGTGTGGCCTTCAGCTCTCCATGCCTCTGACCCCTTTCAAGGGCACGTGGCCCAAGCCAGCTCCAGTTTTGTGTTTTACCTGCTCCCCTCTCTAAGCAGCTGCAGGGAGAAGTCTGTTTTCACAGATGATTCCTGAAAGTTGTGTTTTGGCTTTACTTTATGGTTCCAGTGTCTCTAGCCAGCCTTTGGAGAAGCACAGAACACCCTTCTCCCCTCCTTTCCACACCCTGCAACTGAAGCAGAAAGGATCTTAGAGTCAAACAACAGGGCAAGAGCTCAAACACTGGGCACTCTGGGTGAAGGGAACTATACCAATAGTAATGAAAATTGCCCCATTCCTGGGCAAGGAAGCAGCAGACCCACTGCCTTTTCCTGAGGCTCAGAATTCTCTGTTGCTCTGGGTGGCTTGGATCACCTTCCTTGCTCCTTGCAGTGCTCTGTTGGCCACCATGAGTCCCTGTCCATGCCAAATCCTCATCCTTGATGGGTGCTGGGACACTCATGTCTGTGTACAGATTAGCTAAGAGATATTAGACCACCCTCCCCTTTGATTTATTTCATAACATGAGGTTAATTTGTGCATTTTTAAACACTGTTGAGGAGGTTGGAGGGAGCAGGTGTACAGGATACAACAATGACAGTGACAGGGACTTGGTTGGTCAATGTTCCCACCCTCAGCAGCATGGCAATTCCTGAAAATAGCAAGTCCAAATCTTGCCTTTTGAAGTCAACATTTGACTACTTTTGCATTTCTTCTAGGTTGTAGTTAGACACCTCCTAATTCTGTGGGGAAAGCAAAGACCGTAAAATGCCAGAGCTTCGCTCTGCTGAAATAACATTAATGAAATATCAATGTGAAACATCTCTTTATGATGTCATGAGGGATTTCTTAATATGACTGTAGCCTCCTGAGGCTAACCTGAGGGCAGCTTCTGTGACTTCCAGCCAGGCCCTGCTCAGAATGTCCCACATGGCATTTTGCACAGGTGTGTCCCCAAGCCACTGCCCTGCTCAGAAGATCCCCAGCGAGTGTCCCAGGGGCAAATGGTCTCAGTGGAGCCATTGATCATGGGCTAACCACTGATTAGCCAAGCCCGAGGGACCAGCTGATCCCTGACTATACATCTTGCCACTTGATTTTTCATGCCCTGCTGTGGGAACCAGGGCTTGTCTCTGACTGCCCTGGAGGCTCTCGGACCCGGGCAGGGGACTCAGAGACCCTGGAGCAGAGCCCAAAACACCTGAGATTTGGATTTTAGTCCATGGGAACAATTGCCAACCTTAAAAGAAGAATTACATGTCACAAGGGTTTAAATAGAGTAATGATAAGTTTGTCACAGGGTGTAAAAGTAGTTTTTGGGTTTTAGTACATGGGGGTGTGTGATGCTAAGATGGAGGAACCTCGTGGCTTTTTGGGTTTCTTTCTTCTTCTTCATCTTCTCCATTTCTGCTGTGATGGTGACACGGGTGATTGGTTTAGAGTAGAGACCGACTGTGTAACACAGGTGATAGGTATTGGAAAGTAATTGTAGATAATGTAAAGGTAGTTTTTAGTATAAAAGATAAACCCTGCCTCTCTGGTGGGGAATTTGCCTTCAACTGTCCTGCCAGAAAGACCTCAGCAGGTCAGAGAGAGAATGTTTTAGATTAGGTAAAATAAACAACCTTGAGAACGAGACCCAAAGAGTTTCAGCTTGTTCTTTCATCTCAGGCTGGGGAAAAAGGACTTTATTAGCTCAGGAGAATTTTGGGAAAATTTCTGCAAAAGCAGCAAACCCGACACCCTGCCTTTTGCATCCTCATATTCCCTCTTGTAGGACCAATGCAACTGCCATCCCATGAGGCCTTCCAGAACTGCTGCTGCACAAATTGTCTTCCCCAGGGTTTCTTTCAGTTTCTCTTTCTTTTGTTCCAAATAGCAGCCCTGTGCTGAATGCTGCCATCAGACAGTTCATTAGTTTAAGGACACCAGAGTTCAAGCAGATCATTTACAAGTCAGCATGAAGTACAGAGGAAAGCAGGAGACAGTGCTGCTGGCTTCTTTGATAAGCAAGATATTCAATAATTTTAGTCTCAGTGTAACTCTGCTATTTCCAGATTATATAATCCCACTCTTGAAAGAGGGTTATTTGAGCAGACTGTCACATTACATAGACACATTTGCTGCATATGTTAATTGCAGTGGAAAGCTGTTAAGCAAATAAGCTTGTTTCGTCAAAATGTTATTCTTTTAGCAGGTCTGTTCCTTCCATGGATCTCCAATTCACAGGCCATGCTCTTCTAGAATGCACATTTCAGTTTAAGGCAAAGAAATGTGTTCACTGAACGGATCAATTCTTTTATCACGCTGACTTTTGTTCAAATTTTAAGGCATGCTGTGCCATGCAAGGGAATTCTTTTAAACAGGTTTATTTCTACTGTAGGATATCAATAGAAAGGTCTGGGTCTGAATGTAGAGAAGGGCTAACTGTATTTTCTTAACAGATATTAGCATTAATAAATCCTGCAGTGTGCTGCCTGACACACCACACTCCAGTACTACCCATTTACTAAGCTGTCTTTATCACTTCAGGTAAAAAGCAACTGTGTACCATCTAAGCACAGATCATATTTATTGTAACTATTTCTTATGCAATAAAATCCCCTTAACTGCATGTTATTTTTGAATAAAATCTAGGGGGTTGATCACGTATTTCTGAATCACTGAAAATAGGAATATATATTATATGCTGCTTCTAAACTCACACATTTTAATTTCTTTAGTCAAGCAAAGGAGGGTGAAAGGGAGGAGAAGCCTATGCAAATTGGAATACACACAATCTTCTGACAATGACTGAGCCTGCATCTTTCTGCTGTGAAATCTAGTAACAGCTGCTTTGCTTTACATGCAAGATAGGAGCATCAGGGGTAGAAATAGAGAGCAGATTTTAAATGGATTGGTTCTGAAGTGGTCATTGGCCTCTCTTCCCTCAGAGAGGCAAAGAATATCAGCTTTGCACATACAAAGCAAAACACTAATTAATGTTTCCAAGCTCAGAGACATTGTGGGGTGGCTGGTGGCAATTTTCAAGGGGAAAAGGAAATCCTTCTAATTACCTCTGATTTTTGAAAAGACAAATCTGATCTTCCCAAGCCAAAATTTGCACATTCAAACTCATGCCCAGATTTTAAAAATAAATAAGAAATGCGACCAAACACACATGCCCTAGGATTCTTCATGGGTTCAGAAAAAAATCAGAGGTGTACATATGTGCAGCACACATCCAGACATGTAAGAATTTATGTGGCATTCTTAGCTGCAACAGCTGCCAAAGCATCCTCAATCCACATTCACCAAAGTGTTGTTCCACCTGTCTCCTCAGCAGAACTCTCTGAACTCTGTTTTTTTGTAAACTTGTGCATCCATGTCATTTCATTTGCTTATCAGGATCTCAGTTACACTCGTGCAGTGCTGTCAACCATGCCCTGAAGGCACAGGAATGCTTCAGGTATTCCTGCAACCGCAATTTACAGGAAAAAAAAAACTACTGATGATGCATAAAATCTCAAATATAATTCAGTCTCTCCAAGAGTAACCAGGAAGACCATTCTGCCAACAGCAACCATTCCACTAATGTGCCTTCACTCTCATGGAGATGAAGAGCTAAGTGAGGCCAGGTCAAATTCACATAATTATTCTTCAGAGCAGAAACACATTTTAAAAAAGCATATGCAAGCAGTTGTAATTTTTCCTTTTGACCATTTCCCTGTATTAACAATGTACATTTCCACTTCATGTAAAAGTCAAGATAAACTGAATATAAAGAAACTACCCAAAGCAATCTCCTTTCACTAGCAATCTGCAGGAAAATGTTTTCTTTAAGTGCTTTTAAATGAACCACATTGAGAAAATAAAGAACATTATCATCTGCAAAAACTGTGGCCTGCTAGCCATGCACTGCTTGAGTATAGTATTCATAAAAGAGAAGCATAAAACCCCCTAAACAGCTTTAGGGAGTGCTGGAGCTAAAGCAGAGAAAATAAAAAATGGGCTGAACTTGCAGGTGAGGAAGACAGAGACTCAGGAAGATACATGAGCTTCAAAAACTCAGCAAGGCATCTTGAACAGGACAGCACTGTGCAGGCAACCTGTGTGACATCAGACCAGGCATGAAGGGAACTAAGGCCCAGTTCTGCTGAGTGACTCTCTCTGTAGCTGATCTTACCTTCATTAAAAGTCTTCTTACATAAAACTTACAGCCTAAATGGCTAATTGCACTGACATATCATGAGAGAGACTGCAGGATTGTTACCCGCACTGAGCTCTGTCTGCCTCAGGCCACTGAGCTTCATCTGAGCTCATCTTCTCCCAACTCCAGGCCTTGCCATTACACTCCTGGGTTAGGTTGTGCTCCCAGGGTGTCCTGCAGTGTAACATGAACCAGCCTGGTCAGAGCTGGTCGTGCTTTCACTGTGGGGTTAAACTAAATGCAACTAGAGGTCTCTTCTGAGCTGAATTATCCTGCTTTTCTGTGATTCCAAGGTGGTTAAACACAGATGTTCCAGAAAAAGGGATGGACTGATTTGTCATTCTAGGCTATTCCTTGCTCAAGGAGAAGTTTCCTCATGAACTAAGCTAGTTGTCAATTCATATTGGTAATAAGTTATATTATCAACTTATATTGGTAATAAGTGCTCAGATAATGTATTTGTTACATGTTGGAAAGAACTCATTACAAGTTCATAAGGAGAAGGAAACTAGGAAGAATCTTAACATTAATCAATCATCTAAAATCCCACTAACTATACTACAGTTTACCAGAGTTCTTCAGAAGGTGAAGAGATATCTGAAAAAACAAAAGGAATGTGGCTAAGGGATAATGCATCTCCAGATGAGGAAAAAACCTACAATGCTAAAAAGTGGAAGAGTATCTGAATATGAATTCCTGGTGAGAAATACATTTTTATTTATAGGAATGATATGTTGCAAAATTTTCTATATTCTTCAGAACTTGTTTCAGAGCAGCATGTGAAGCTCAGGATCATTAAAAGTTTCTGCCAGCACTGGAACATCTCCTATTGAGGCACAAAATATAAATTGGTCTGTGACAGGAGGAGAGGCAGCAGGGAGTGGAACACACTGCTGGGTGTTTGAGGCTCATAGGTCCTGCAGCATTCCTCTACTCTTGACGTGTACCAACTTTCTAAGATTTTTTTTTTCCTATGACTTCTCATTAGGTTAAGCTGTTATTTGTGTTCAGAATTAAAGAAGGAAAACTGAAAGACAAAACCACGAAATATTTTATGTTCTTGTGCATACACAGGAGTGCAGATGTGTCAAGTCCTTTCATGCACCAGGTAAGCAGAACTGAGGCTGGACTGTGACTTTCCTCCAAGATCCCACTTGCACAAGCCCTGCCAGCTGCTTCTGCTCTACCTACAAGTAAAAGGCACAATGTTCCTTCACTACATGAAAGATCAGAGAAACACAGCAGTGTCTGGTTAGCCAGGATTTAAGGTCTACAAATATGTGTTAGACAAGTATGTATTTTGGGGATTTTTTTCCCTCTCTGCTGCCACAAAAGGTTATTGCTGACAGCTCTATATGAGAAATTATAGTATGTGTAAGGACACCACATAAAATTGTATTACAGCTATGATGGCAATAAAAGCAACTCTTTTTTTTTTTTTGATGGAACCTGTTACACAGGATTTCAAGTAATCTAAAAAATATTGGAAGTTTTAGGTTTTTCTATTGCTCAAACTGGTAGAAAGCTAGCCAAACTAAAAAATCAATGTGACAAGCAGTCGTGGAAGCCTGTTCTAAGAGGGCCATTTGCATGGTTCTTGTAATGCATATCCATATACCCAAATCCCTTAGTTTGGATTCTGTGGTAGGTGAAAAAAATCGGACATGTGATCAGTGCTGCCTTCCTTGCTTTTTACTGAGTCAGATCCTCATGTGACTGAATTATAGGGTCAAGACATAATATTCCCTACAACTCTGTTGAGAGTGTCTTTTCCTTGGGAGAACTTTCCCTAGAAAGAGAAGTGTGTGTTGTGGGTCAGGAGAAAGTCCATCTGGATGAGCAGTGTTCTGTTCCCAGCTCACAGAACCCTTCTCTGTACTCTTGAGTGAATCATTTATCACCTGGTGTTCCAGCTTCCCGCTTCTGCTCACTTTGTCAAGCTCTCACTTTGGGCAAATACAGCATGCACTTGACTTCCCCTCTAGGCATTACTGTAATAGAAAATGAATATTAATAACAATTAATAGCGCTTGGACATGCAAGTCTATCTGTGGCCTGCCTCTGGCTGTTGGGAATGTGTTGTGAATTTGCCCACGGGAGCTGTAGCTGTGTAAAACTGCCACAACCACCACACACATTTATCGACAACCCAGTCATGCAGCAGCAACCTCATCCCTTTTCCAGTCTGGTAACTGTTGTCCAAGGTTTGCAAGCTGATTTATCTTCATGCACTTTGTTTTGTGTGTTTAAAGAATGGCAAACACTCTGGTATAAGAGCTCTCTGTTAAACGTATTGTTTTACATCAAACAAAAACCTCTGAATTCATGCCAAATATAAATTCAAAATTTTTAATGGAGATATTAATAATTTGTGCATATAAGTAAAGGCTAAGGACATTTGCCTTTTATTGGTGTCAGCAATCAGTATTCACTCTATGCAAATAGCAAAACCCTGATAAGCATTTATTTGATTATTAGTGAATTGAGATTGAATACAGGCATCTTTTTCAAAGGAGTATATAAAATTGTTGATACTGGCTGCCCTTTTCTCCCTATAAACATTTGTCAATTCACTTGCCCTCTGCTGCTCTGTGTATACACATGCCCAAGCTAATGTTAGCTGAGGTTGCAATATAGCTATGTTAAATAATTTTATCTGATTTGCTGGATGATGGTATTTCTAATGGAAAACAACATGGTAATTTCAGAATGTTACTGATTAGATGAAAATGATATTACATCAAAGTTACTTCCTTAATTTATTCTGAAAAAAACAAGAAGGATTTCTCTATTAAGATGCTTAATTAAAATCTATCTCTCTCCATACAAAATCTTTACTCCAGGTCCTGTATGTGATGTCTGAAAAGAACAAAGACTGATTAGCATCTTTTACACTCTGCTTTTCTTTTTGTCACTTAGACCTTCATTACAGCCAATTCCAGTCAGGTTTAGAAGGTCTGAGAGAAAGGGTAAACCTGGCACCTTTACAGGCAAGGAGACCCATCAGGGGGGCCCCTTCAACTGCCACAGCCTGAGCCTTCCCCTTTTCTCAAAAATCATAACTTAGGGGTTTGAATCCCTTAGTCTTGAATCTGTAAAAATCATATTCCTATAAGCTCTTTTATTGTTACCCACATAGTCAATAGTGTCATTTTCATTCATATCATTCTGTAGGGAAGCGAGAGGAAGTGCACCAGACAGAACAGAGCTATAAATAAGATTCAGCTACCCTGTTCCAAGTGCAGATTTAACAGCATTCTTTTAAAAACCACAAAAGCACAGCTTGGGAATTGTGGGAAGTTTTCTACTTTCTGGAGTTCTGAGAGTAGCTTTCATGAGGTGGCCACCCTTTACTACTAATTTTAGTGAATAAAATATGCTTTTTCTTAAAACTAGCTCTCAGAGTTCAAACAACAGAGCAGGGCCACATTGCATGAACACGTTACCTCATGCTTATGAGCAGAGGAACTCGAGCATAGCATTCTGATCAAAAGATTCCACTTAGAATTTCTTCTTAATATGACAAGTCTTTAGGTTAAAGATGAAAATCTCACAGCAAATGGATTATCATTGTTTTCTTACAGGTTTGCTGTGCAACATGAATGATTTCTTGCCTCACAGCAAGATAATGCAGTGCAACAGTGGTTACATTTATGGATGGAATGTTGAAAAAAATCACATGTACGAAGTCCCTGGGCCATTTTGATGGACTGGCAGAATTCTGCACGTACCAGCTTTATGTAAATCTTTTGGAACAAATGTGGCCAACTGGTGTTCTGCAAGAGACACACAGGCAGCAGCTTTTATCCATGTCCCCAGCAGCCTCACAATGTCACCCAAACTCAGCCACCTCTGCAGTGGAGGGGAGGTGCTTATGCTTCCAAATACAACGTTCAGGATGAGGTTTTTTTATAGATTTTCATACATTTTTTTCTTTTTTCTTCCCTATTTTCTCCATAATGTCTTCTGGTTTGTATCCTTGTGATGTTGCTGTTGTGTGTGTAGTGTGTGCACTGATAACCTTCAGCTGCAGCTACCCTGGAGAACGTTCAGACCTGAGTACTTTGTCTGCAGACTGCACCAGCTGAGTCACAGCCTCTCAGAGGAAGAGGAGTAAGTTATGCACATCATTGTGCCAAACAGAAAAAAAAAAAAATATATATATATATAATCAGTTCGTGCAGTCTGCAGCTCCTGCTGGAGCAGTTCTGTGCTCCTTGGAGCTGTACTGCTCTTCCTGGCCACAAGCACACACACTGTAGCTAAAAGGCCATGGAAACACAGATATTTCCAATTCAGTCTGTCAGAATGCTGATACTACAGGAAAACCTTATAAATCAGAGGTGGATTTATTTCAGACAGTATCTTTGGGGATTCTGGTTGTTCTGCCTTCAATTCTGCCTCACTCCTCCACACTGAAAGTAAGTTTCACATGCAGATGTTTTGGTTTTGCAGAAAATATCAGTGCTGGTGGCCATCCCCTGAGAGTATCCTCTACTAAAGCAAATTTTTAACATAAGACAAGAAATCACAAGCCAACTCCCCAATATGAACTTTCATACAGCATTCTAAATGCAAAATTAAGGATTGTAAACCATAATGCAGACAAATTTGAAATACAGAGATTGTAGTTACACCTATAATAATAGTGACTTCCAATAAATATTGCAGAATAAACAGAAATCTTTCCTGAAAAGCACCCTTAGTCTGGAAAAAGAATCACAGCTTGAGTTCACCTCAGGGAGATGAGTAGAGGCTTAAACCCTTTTTAGGTTCCTGTCTTGCTCCACATGCACAAACACAACCCCTCATTTGCCAATCCAGCCACCAGCTGACCCTTCCTTTCACCATACTGGCAGAGGAGGGGAATAATCAATGGTAGTGGCATCTCCAACTATCTCAAGGAGATAATTATGCTGTTACTTGAACCCTAAGCCTATATACTTTTTCTATGCAACAATCAAATATTAATTCAAGAAACTAGCATGAGTAGCTGCCTAAGGCAATGAGCAGTGATGTTCCTATTACCATGTTTCATGCAGAAATGATTAAGAGAAAGGAATTTGAAGAACATGACTTTGCATATAAGTCCATTTCTGAATGCACCATCCTACTTTTAAGTGCAGATACTGTGATTTTTGCAGTTGAAGTCAAGAAATCAGCTTAAAGCCAGCATCTAGTGTAACAGAAAAAAAGGGATGAAACACACAGGACTACACTGATGCCAACTCAAGACTCTTCAGAACAGTGGCACCAGTTAATTAAATGTTAAAATCAGTGGTAGTAATTTGCTTTTCTAGTGGTTTTTCTTTTTCTTTTTGCTTCACAGGACATCATTATTCTGTTGCAGAAATGGTTTTCCTTTAGCCTCCACCATTGTGTGCAGCAGGTCAGTCTCAACATGGTTGACAAAATATTTCATAATTTCTAAGGATTTTTTTTGTATTTTCCCCTCCCTCCCCCCACATTTATGGCCCTTTAATGCCACTACTTCCACCTGCAAGAAGCCAGGTACCTTCCTTATATTCCTCAGAGTGCTGTGAAAACAAACTCTACAGAAGGCAGGCCCCTGTCAAAAACTGGATTGTAAACCATAATGCAGATATTAGAAATACAGAGATTGTAGTTACACCTATAATAAAAACAACTTCCAATAAATATTGCAGAATAAACAGAAATCTTTGATAATAATTTCATGTCATTATATGAGAAACTGTGTTAGGTGGATCTTTCTTTGTCCCCCAAATTATTTTAAGCTGAAAATGATTTAAGAGGATGTGATGTAGGATTAGAGTATGTTCCAATGTGATTGGGTGTAGAATCCTCAAAGTTTTTGCATCTCATTTTGAAATATTTTCTGTTTGCTTTCATCCTGGTTTTACTTCCCCCAGCCCTGATGACAAATCTCATTATTTCTGGGGCAAATGGGTGATGCAGCTGCACAGGACTCACGAGAGGGCTCATGATTGCCTCCTGTGCTGGGAGCAGCAGACCTGAGCTGGGAGTCCCCGGCACCTCCAGCAGGAGCTGACAAAGTCAAGGAAAGATTATTCCAGCAGGACAGGCAGGCCTGGCTTTCTTCTCTGATATTGCAAATATAAATGGTGAAACTTCATTGTGAATTTTGCATCACTTTTATAAAACTGTCTCCTTTAGCAAAGTGCCATCAGGCAGGTGAGTGCCTGGACAGCAGGGGCTGAGGATTTGGTTATTAATAAAAATCCACAGGGATTTTCCAGCAAGGATGACCAGAACTGCAGTACTCAGAATGTTCCTCCAGTATTTCCAACACTGCCCAGATTTCCTGTGGCCTTTCATTTCCCCTCATCTGGCACTTGAAAGCAAGAGAGCAGAAAGGCAACCAAAAAATTCTGAGGCAAAGATGTAAATATTTGCTCTGGAATAACTCCTCAGAGCTCCATGTTTCTTCCAATAACAGCAAGGGATATTTTTTCTTCTTGATTGCTTTCTGCAACTGAACTTAGCAAATAGAAGTTTCCTCAAATGATTCTTCCAACTAATCTGACAGAAAAATAACCTTGTTGTATTTATTGACAGAACATTGAAACAAATATTATAGGTCTAGAGGGAATTTTTCAGGTAATTGATCTTTTTTTTAGAAAATAACAAATGCACTGTATTCTTCTTTGCACATTATACTGGGAATAATCTGAAAAACATGCTTATGTTGTACAAAGATCATCTCAGAAACAACCTCTACAAATCCCCAAGGAGCAGGCACCCTTTTGAATAAATCTGATCTTGAGCAAACAAGCAATTTGCAATTTTAAATGTTTGCAGAATTCTCTTTCTGCGCTTGTTCAGGAATTTAAAAGAAAGTTCATGCTTTTATCTGCAGCGGTAAGAAGATGTGAAGTCTGGGAGCAAGTAATTTGTTTTTTAGGGAATGGGCATGGCTTAAGGTCAACTACTGGTAGTTTAATATCTTTCAGTGACTTTTTCAGTATTGTTCACTACTAGCCTAGTAGCCTGCTTTTACCAAGGCTTATAGTCAGAACACCCCCCTAACCAGACTCCCTACTGCTCATAACTCTGCTCTGGAACCATCCTTTATTTGGCAGAGAGTGGGATGAATGATAAATAAACAAAAAGACTTCAGGGACCAAGAAGGAGAAGGATACAATGGAAAAGTGCTGAGAAGCCTTGATTTTAGGGGAAGAAGGAATTTGGAAAATTATGTGCAGGTCTGAAGAAAAGCATATGAAGCCAAGTAGAATTTTCTCAGTTTTGCTAAATATGGTACTTGGTATGAAAAAGCTTTTCACAAATAAAGCAACTCTCAGATGAGACTGTCTCACTTCAACAGCTTGAATCCATGAGCTACCGCACACAGATAGCCAAACAACCTCTTTTGCAAGATTTACAGGCAAGCACACCAGTACTCAGTCAGGTAACTTCCTAGGGCAGGTTTTCTGACTTCCTCAAGACAATTATTTGAAATAATATGAGATGATAAATGCAAATGTATTTCAGCGCAGTGCCACAAAGCTCCCCAAAACACTGTCACTTTCATTATCCAAACAGCCTATGAGGACACTATGAGGACATAAAAAGACACTAATTTTTTCAGAGGTTTTAAAACCTGAAATGAGACCTTGGAAGAGAAACAAACAGAAAAATAAAACCCAAACAACCGAAGGACATTACAGTTACAGGGTATAGCACAAGTGAAAGCACACCACAGAAATGCTGCAAGCTGCATTTCAATCCTATTTATCTTAAGGGTCCCTCACCAAGTCAAAAGCATTGCTGAAATTGTGAGGAAGCTTTCTGTGATTAGAAGACCAATGCCTGATTTGACCAGAGAGAGAATATGATTGCACTCCTCCCACAGCACCAAGCATGAACCTCGTCTGGACATGGCTTCCAGCCACAGAGCACTGCTGCTGAGAGTAACCTATTCCTCACCAGGGGTTATATCCAATCTCTTCTCTGTGGACATTATGTACAGAGACTTTGCATGCTACTGAAAAAAGAAACGTGAAGCCTTCTGGACAGTATTTGTTCATGAAGAGCTAAAATTCTTCTCAGCTCTGTTCACTGTTAAGAGTTTTACTTTCTTATTGAGCGTGCAGACTCAAAATTCCTGTAATAAAGAATTGTTTTTGTTTTTCAGCAATAATTATTTCTTCACAGCATACTGTGTTTGGACTAACTTTGGGGAGTATTTATGACTGTGTTATATGGAGATTGAGCCAATGCTTTTGATGCAATTTTTCCTAGTGTCATTGTACAAGTATTCAAAAGAGTAAACATTTGTGAAGAAAGGAAAAGAAAAATCATCTTTTATTGGCAAGGCTGGCCATCATTTCATTCTTGCTTACCAACTAACTGCCCTTCACTGGAGATGTAAACTATTCTCAAAGATTTCTGAGGGGTCTTTTAATGGTGCTAGTAAAAGTGTTTTGAAAACAATCTGTGAGCAGAGATTCTTTCTGCTTTTTGCTCCCTGTGTGTATCCACACACAGACAGAGGAGCTCTCTGCATATCTCAAACATTTCCTTTAGAGAGAGCACAGTCCCTTTGCACTGTGTTACTTGCACTTCTGAATATGGAGAGCTGGTATAGAAAGAAATAGAGAACAGTACAGTCACAGCTTCTAAAACCCTCTTCTGATTTTTGATTAAAAGATTGGAGTCTTTCCCCTGACCACTGTGCAAAGTTGTTAATAAATATATTAACCTGAGCACATACTGACTACCAGAGCATAAAGGTAAAAAGTACCCTCTGTAAAACCAGAAATTCTTCAGGATCTGTACACGGTATTTTAATATCTAGATTTTCTGGAAAACAGAATAATTTCTGTTGGACAGGACCTGCAAAGATCCTCTAGTCCAACTGTTACCACGGTTGATAAGAGAGCAAAAAGGAGAGTGGTAGAACCAAGAGACACTCAGGGCTTGCACGCTGCCACCTCGTGGTAATTCTCATCCACAAGCCCCAAAACACGAAACATCCTCCGAAAACTTGAATGTGAAAAGGCAACAACATTTCCTGGCATCCTCTCCTAGAAACACCAACGAGCCAAAATAAATATGTAAAATACACAAAACCTGGTGTTGCTTTCTGCTTTAAAGGAAGCCTCTTGTTGCATTTTGTCCTTTTATACAGAACAGCAGTTGATGATGACATCCTGGTGATATTTTAGAAAAGAGCTTTTAAAATCTGTGAGAATATGAAATATAGAGACTAAAAGTAATGAAGCAGACTGAAGAGTTGTTAAAAGAGGCTCTCTCCTAATATTGGTGCCAGCAGCCAGAGCAGCAATATCAGGAACTATGTAGATGTGACCATCCCTAAACACACAAACCACCCATGATTGCAGGTCTGACAGAGTCTAACAGCACACATGAGAGAGAATGCAAAAATCACCAAAATACTGATTGCCCTCGACACCTTCTGACCTCTGGTGCAACACCTCTCCTTCAGAAACTCGTCCATTTGTTTTTGCAAATATGTGGACTTTGAACTGAGGTGAGGAAGAGCAGAGGGGTAGGTCCTGCTTGGTGTCATTGACAAAATTCCATGGACCCACTGGATGTGGACATTAACATAACTCCATGGACCCACTGGAGACACAAGGGTCTACAGCAGGTAACAAACTGGATCAGTGCCTGTTCCACAGAAAGCATTTGCACTTTGTCTATTCCACAAAAAGCATTTGCACTCTGAGAAAGATCAACATCTGGGCAACCATATAAATTCAGGTATGTATTTACCCAAGATTTTCCCTCCTGTCTTGCTACTCTGTATCTCAAAGAGAATTCACAAGAGCTGCTCAAATGATAAAAAAAAGACTGCTATTGACACTTTTTTATATTTTGAAAATGCAGCATTGAGGACAAGCCAAATACTTTTTTTGCAATACTTTTTCCAATATTTTTTGGGGCATATGAATTTCTATTTGCACATGGACTTAATCACTCTACTGCACATTTTGCTTCCCAGAACCTCGGGTAATTGGCACCACAAGGCAACCCTTTACAGTGTAATACCTTATGCTGGGCCACCATACTGTGAGACCACAGAGTTGATAGCTCACCTACCAGGAGCTGACAGACTGCACTGAAAATTGGAGGGGGGAGAAAAAATAGAAGGAAGGAAAGAAGGAGCGGGAGGGAGACAGAGAAATACATTTTTAAAGATAACCTGGAGGCAAATATAATATTTATACTTATTTATCCTCACAGCACAATCATAAGCCCCAGAACATGTCTAATGAGATGGAATTGCAAAATGACCATGAGTTCTACTTACCTGGCTTCTCAGTGGTCTCTTAGCAGTCACATGGATCTATATTTTTCAACTATGTGACTGCTGCAGGCAAAACTCCTATAAGTAAGAGTGAGAGTCACAGCAAGTCCTTAACTCTCAGTGGTATTCATGCACAAAAATGCCAACCTAGGAAAAATGAATAGACAGAAAAAAAAAAAAAAAGCAGGGGCAATTAAGCACTGCAGACAACTGTACTTAACACTCGTTTCACATTTGCAGGGTATCCTCTGCTCAAATGAACTTCCATTGCCTCAACTCTTTGAATGGCCTCAACTCTTCAAGCCTTCATAAAGAATCAGAAGTATGAAAGAAACCAACAAACAATTAAGGCTGGAAAAGATGTCCAAGACCATAGAGTACAACCTTTAACCAAACACCATCATGTCAACTAAATCCTAGCACAAAGTGCCTCTCCTTTCTTGAACACTTCCAGGGATGGGGACTCCATCATCTCCTTGGGCAGCCCCTTCCAATGCCTGTCACCACATCCTGCTCAATGTTACATCTTACATCTGTCATTTAGCATATTCTAGCTCTATTTCAAGCTCTTTTGGAAGGTGTCTAATACTTCCTCAAAACTTGGGATTCTTCTACCAATGTAGTTTAATTTGCTCATTAAAACCAGCTGAGTCAGAACCACTAGAGGTTCTAAGCTGACCAGGTTAACCATCTTATTTCCAGAAGATCATTCCAGATTCCTAAAGTGCTGAAAATATTTCCTTTTGTCTGAATGTTCGGATTCATGTAATCATAGAACAGAGTGGGCTGGAAGGGACATTTCAAGTTCAGCTAGTCCAACCCCTCAGTGGTGTGTAAGGATCTCTTCAACTCAATGAGGCTGCTGAGAGCCTCAACCTGATCTCATCCAACACACCCGAACCAACCTTGAATGTTTTCAAGGACAGAAACATCCTCACCTATTATTAAATGAGTGCAGACAGGCTTTATCTTGACAATTCAGAGGAACCAGCCAGCTGGTCAGGTGATGGGTGCATTCCCAAAACAAAACTTCAAATGAGAAAGCAGAGTCTCAAATCATTTATAGTCCCCAAAACCTACGCCTTTCAGGTTGAAATTAGAAGTATGAGGGAAAAAATTAAACTGACAGGTAGAGAAGTTACTGGCACTTTTAGCTGTTACTGTTTGAATATCACCAGAAGTGACTTTCAACCCTGATTGTGCCATGACATCTGAGAAGTCCCAAGAGACAACAGCTCTGACAAACTCAGAGCAGTGAACACCCTCAATTCCAGCTGAGACACCCCAGGTGCTCAGCACCTGTGCATGCCACAGCAGAACTTGCCTCCATCTCTGCACTAAAGGGTTTATGTGATTTATTTTCCTTGTTGCATCTCAATATTTTTCACAGGCTCAATTGTGTATATAAAAAAAATTAATACCTACTAAAGGATGCAGAAGATACTACTTTTTAAAGTATTATCTGAATGAAACTACTTTTTAAAGTATTATCTGAATGACTTATTCACATTTATTAGGAATAGACAGCTTGAGATGATAGAAGTAGGTCCCCAAGAGGTATCATGTCAAAATGCTGCACACTGAAAAGTTGCATGCTAATCTCCATTCATACTAAGATCACAATTCGATTTCACAACTAGTAAGCTTAATATCTTTTAAACTTCTGACCTTGCAGATTTCTCTCTCTACCACCCAATTTATCAGCATTTTTTAAAAATACAATAGGAATTATTTTATACTTTCTCTTTGGAAAGCAACAAAAAACGTCCTCTTGTTCTTCTGTGTTTTAGATATTTCTGTAAGCAAACAATAAAGATAACAGAATTTACACTGTTTGGACACAGAGATGATTTGGCATTGACTTGAATTCCTGTGAGGTGCAAAATGACCTGCCATGTAAAATAAGAGTCTGGAAATAGGTACTCTTCTCTAATGTTTATAATGAAAGAAATACTTAACCATTTCACAGAACATGTCAAATCAGTGTTTTATATTTATTTTTGACCTCTTATAGAAAGCAGAGTACTACAAGTCTGGAGCCAATAATTTAGTTTAATCTGCCTGATTCACTCACTGTGTCTTTCACTTCTAAGACATAATTTCAAATCTAGCCCAGAGCAAACTGACAGAAAATCTTTGTGATCTGAGTCACGGGAAAGGTCATAGTTAAAGAATTTCCTAAGCTTTAGTCTAATTTCAACCACAGCAGCCCATCATGTGGAATAAGTAACAGAGTCACAACACCTACAGCCATGAAATCTCTCAGTATCCTGCTCTTCCTATGTGACAGAATGTTACTGACTGGGTCCTTAAAAATCTTCTAATCTAGAAAATCCACATGCACCCCTACAGACACAAGTCTGCTGGTTTCCAGACCCCTGTTCCTCTGCCCCATAAGGATGGGCAGCTGGGCAGGGTGGGATGCTGCTGGGTTTCTGTTCTGTGTGTTTGGTACCCTCCCGTGTGTGTGGATTGTGGCATTGCCACCCGTGTCAGGGGAGCTGACCTTTTCAAGGCAGCGTGGCTGGCAGCTGTGACACAGGTGACGTCTCCTCGCTGCAAAGTCACTGACAGTCACTTGACCCTCCTTAGCAGTGAGGGAATGCTCTGTCCATGGGCAGAGAGAGGAGCATGCAGCCTCTCTGCCTGCTGGATTCCTCCCCTTCACACGGAGCCATCCATCTCTGCCTGCCCGCCCCACCAACAGTCACATTTATATACCTGTGGGGGCTGTAAGGAGCTTATTTATTATTTGTTTTCATTTAATGATCTCTGTCATTCTCCCCTAGGAATTCCCATATGCACTATGCAAATCCTATTAAGCCCCTGGCAATACTGTGAATGCCATGAGCAGCAATATCTGGTACATCAGCTCTTTGAGAGCAGCCCGGCTCCTGAGCTGAGTCCTCCCCTGCACTCCCCCCGCCACCTCCCTTTGCTGACAGCGTTATTCCCCTCCCTGACAGCCTCTCCTGGAGCCAGCAAGGGCTTGCTCCAGGCTTCTCTCACCTGCAGCTCCCAAATGGTGGTCCCTGAGCCCCCATCTCTGCGGGATGCTGGCCAGTCTGCACACTGAGGGGTCACTCCAGGAGGGGAGAAGCAAATCAAACACTTCTGGCAACTATCTGTAATTCAGGCAACTGCTCCCACTGGATCACGTGGGTGTTATATGACCATATATTTGAGACATGATGGTGAAAAAAAAGGTCAGCAAATCATAATTAACCTCTATGATATAGGAGCACGTATAAGATGGGGAGAAGATGTGAGAATTGACAAGAATTCTTTCTTTCTAACCATAGCATTGCAGAAACTTAGGGATAGTGGATTCATCCTGAGAATTAAAAATGTGTATTTCTTTGCAATTACTTCTATTAACATGACAATTCGCTTACCCTTTCTAAATCACATTTTCTT
>JAWWMU010000080.1:2683533-2700195 GCA_035048155.1 Cinnycerthia olivascens | reverse complement strand
CTCTTCCGATCTTTACCCTTTCTAAATCACATTTTCTTATCTGTGATGTGGCATAAAAATCATAAGTCATTGTGAAAAATAGAGAATGGCAAACAAAACCATGATCACAGTAAGAATCACTTCTTTTGTTAGGGGAAAAATCTGATGTTTCTCATAAGCCCTTGTCACAAGCTTTAGGGTTCCCAGAGTATGCTAAAAGTCAGGTCTAGCAAGTCAATGCATTATTTTGAAAATATATATTACATTTCAACTTATCCTTCATTATCCTTATGCCTGTCTCCTTTTAGCTCTCTGCATTGCTGCTTTGCTATTCTAGTCCACATGATCTGCACTTTGATTAATTAATTTATTCTGATTATTTAACTCCTTTTTCGTTTTTCCATATTCTTCTTCCTTGATTTTTCTTTGGTTATCTCCCTGTCAGTCTTTTCTTTGCACCTCTTTCTATTTCTGCTCTCAAGTAATGGTCTTTCTTTTCATCTCTACTTCTGCCATTTATTATTTTCATATATGGAAAAATATACACTTATACCTCCAGGGAAAATAATCCACAATACAGAGACTCAGTGAGAAAGAGAAGATCCAAAGAAGCTGCAGTACTGAAAGACATCTAGCAGAGACAGCAAACTGGAGATTAGATATGGTTTTGCATTAAGATACAGCTACAAAAAAGGCTAATGAAATCTTGTCATCGTATGCAGAGGCACCACCTTGTGTTACCAAGCAGAGAGATTTAAATCTGGTCTTGTAGGTATTTCCTATTAGCTCCCACAGAATACTGTCTTAGGTGATATGGATATGCTGCCCTGGCAATGTGAAGTCCACATAAATACCTGGATAGATGGATATCATGGATATTCCCTACAGAACTGACAACAACCTGAAGGGAATTCAACAGCAGAACAACAAGAAGCTGAAAAGACAACAGCAAAAACACCTAAACAATGGAAAATGTTGACCAGCACTCTTAGCTTGCTCAGGAAGGGGTTAAGGAGCTCACAAAAAGGTGGCAAATATAGAACATATCTGATTATTGAGGAGGAAGAAATGCTTAGATAAAAAAATAAAATGAAAACAGGGTAAATTAGGTTAAGATTTCCATTCAACTTGAGGCTTTAATAGTCAGGTAAGAAAGAGTCACTTTAAGAGTCATCACTTGAGCCCTCATTGGTGCAAGACAGGTTCCAATTTCTTTTAAAGTGTCCCTAAGTCCATGCTGAGGTGTTACATTTCAAATATTTATATCAAACCCAGTAACTTTTCATTTAACTTGCACTTGGATATTAGAACCTTTCTCTAAAATGTTTGAGTCAACAAGTGCCTCCTTCCAGTGGCCTTTGGGGATCACTCCTACAGATAAAAACATGGAAATTCTCTGCCCTCAGCAGCAGGAATGTTGTTCAAGATTCATGTTCAACCTTGGAACATAATGAGCTTTAGCTGCCACTTGACCATGCTGTAAGTCAGTGTTAAAAAAAATATACTATAAATAATTAACAGTAATTTAAATATTCATATGTTGTTGGGGGCAAGGCCTTTTATCAGACACTTGAAGAAACATTACTGAACCATGATATATTTCACCAAGGTTAACTTGAACCCAAAAACACCACCCTAGTGTATGAAGCATTAAGACATGAGAATGGCCAGCAGACAGTTTGTTAATATATAACAACAATATTCTTACTTGACAAACTACCATTTCAGAAATGGTTTATTCATAGGAGCAAGCTTTTAAAAAATACTGGAATCATTCATTTCATTTACTCATGATGATATGTATTTATATATTTTTTCCCCTCTTCTTTTTTTTTTTTTTTTGTCCAGGAAAGTGGTTTTTCTTCCACAGCATTGGAAATGTCACCTCAAATTGTCACATGAAGTTAGAATTGCTCCTGAGCCAAATGTTCCTGTATGTAACTGCAAACACAGACTCCCCCAGGTGACTTTAGGAGCTGTGGTTTCCTCTTCTGTAAGTGTTCAGATATGAGCTTTGCCCCTGGAGCTGAACAAAAAGCCAGTATTGAGCATATGCTGTCCTACCCATATGCACATGTAACTTGATATTAACATGATCCATACCCACAGTGATAACACTAAACAAAAACCTCTGAGTCTAAATATAGAATTGATGCTGGAACAAGATCTATGCACCTCCCTTTATAGGTAGCTTTAGTAAGAGGCTGCCCTCCCTGGGTGCAGATGCAATACTGACAATGAACTGGATTCAGTGGTGCTATTAACCCCCTACTATGAAAGTGAAATATAAAAACATTCTTGTAAAAACATTCTTAAGTGCTTTGAAAAATCCACAATGAGATAATAACTGTTTAGGAAAAAAAAAAAGAAACACAGAAAATAAAATTCTATAGATATGAAAAGCCAATGTTCCAATAGCATTAGTAGTTCATTTGAATTTCTCATCTGTAATATTGACTAGTCAAGCTTTATCTCGTTACATGAATGGTCTGCTGCCTTTCAATTCATATTAAATTTATTTACTAAAGCACACAAGACAGACTTAGCAGTTAGACCAAGGAGACATAGATAGCCGGGCCACCTTGTGAAACCATTGAATGCTGGATTTTTGTAAATAAAACCAAAGAAACAAAACACCAAGCTCAAAGAAACCATTCCATGCACTGAAAAATATAATTTCATAATACAGTTGCAAAGGAGGAGCAGTAATAAGTGTAGTCAGGTTTCCAACAAGGAAATTAATCACAAATGCTCCCTCTAATGATTGGTCCAGTACAGCTCAAAGCATTGCTCTGGCTGTTGGAATTTGATGGTTGTGTTCATGCCCTAGTCCTGCACATGATGACTGGGGGCTGAACTAAAAGGTCTGAGTTCCTCATTTCAGGAGGAACTTTATTCACCTCTTCAGAGTACAACCTATTTGCTTTACTAAGACATTTTAACACCTGCTATAACACAGGTATGGCTGCCTGGTGTCCAAAAACAGGTAAAATGGGACTTGACATAATTTATCTGTTGGGCATTTTCAAAACAAAGGACTTCTGCTGAGCTTTTCACAGCAAATCTTACCAAGAAGCTTTGGAATTGCTTCTCCCTCAAATTCTTTCCACAATAAGATCCAAAGTGCTGTGACCTGTGCAGAACACAAAGCTCTGTTGCTGCAGCTCCTTTGCAACATTTGCAAACAGCTTCCACAGCACCCTGCAGAAAGTGGCTCTTTATCCCCACATCACCCTGCAAATAAAGCAGCAGAAAAGCCCACCCAGAGCAAGAGGGAAGAAGAGCTCATGGCAGAAGAGATGTCTGCACTCAGGTGTGCCCAGGCTCATCCTCAGCTTGTCACCACCCCACGTGAAGGCTGCCTGGGGACATCAGCTCAGCACAGACTCAAACATTCATGCCCCAAAGAGGTCAGAGTTTTGCCCATTTTAACAAAAACTGTGTAAAGAAGCTGCAACCAGAGAAGCCTCTCTGAAGACACCTGGTTGGAACTTTGGGCTGTGAGTTAAACCACCAACTCTGCTCTTGTTCAATCAACCCAGCTGAGGGAAACAAAAACAAGGCTGAGGGAGAGGAATGCACCCACAAGAAAGCCAAACACAGCAGAGATTCTTCCCTGGCTGAATTTGGGTTAGGGGAGGCCCCAGCCCACAGGAGCCAGGTTTACTTCCCCCAAAACAAGGGCAGGGGAGGAGGTTTTGGGTCCAACCTCTGGCCAGAGGCACTGAACACCCACCCTCCCTTACAAAACCAGCCCAGCTGTGGAGCCCCCAACCCCACAGGCCACATCCATGGGACATTCACATGACAGGCAGCTGAGGGGGTGTCATAATCCATCATAGAACTCCCAAAATGCTCCCCAGGGTCATTCCTGAGGCCTTGCACCACAGGACTGCACAAACCAAGAGTCTGTTCTAAGAGACAATGGCAAATTCCCCCCCTGCAGGGATGTGCCTGGGGTTTCCTACCTAGCCTATATTAACTAACTATATATATATATAACTTTATATAACTGTATTTCCTACCTGAGCCTATATTAACCCATCAGATTCCATACTTGTTCGAGAGGACCTTCATCACCAAGAAGACCAGCTGGAGGGGATCAACAGAACATTGTTGGGATCCACAGACAGTGATATTTTCCTAATTGTCTCTGCCATTTTTCTGTCATCGTTCCCCCCCTCCCCCCCCATTTTCTATTTCTTTCTCTTCTTTCCTCTCTCTTTTCTCTCTCTCATATTTTCTATCAATTAAAACTCATACTATTGACATTGGCATATGGTCACATTTACACCTCAATTTGGACAGAGGGATATCTGAGGACTTTAAAAACTGGCTCGTGACACAGCTCACAGGAATGGAGGAAAATCTTTCTTCGTCTTTCATTCTTGTTCATGCATTTCTGACATTATTACTTGTACCAAATTAGTTCCACTGCTAAAGAACAGCTTAATAAAGGAACAGCACATCAAATATCAGGTTTTGAACTTCCTAATCTTTGTTCTGTTTCCCACTATGCGTAGGAAGTTTGTACATCTTCCCTGCTTAGTGTGAACAGAACTATTCTATGGTTTGCACAAAGAAACATAGAACATCCAGATTTCAATCCTGATTTTGCTGCTCTATTGGGCAAAGTACAAACAACCCACCATGTAACAGGAATTTTTAAACTAGCAGCTGACAAAGGTAAATTTTTTAAGTGCTTTGAGATCCCTGAATGACCAATGCTAGGGAGAGAAAAAAGTGCACCACTGCAGGGTAAAAAAAGCCATATTGATATGAGAATATAATTTCTGGTAATATAAACAAAAACAATAAAGGAGGATTCTGTTACTTCTCTTAAATGGTTATAAGGTATTTGTTCCCAGAGTTTATGTGGGAAGGTCACAGCTGTCCTGACAGGCTTGACTTTCACTGAACTAATCACTTTTTAAAAGAACACTTTTTAAATTCAGGTAGAGAGTATTCCCAAGTTCATGTCCTGAACCTCTGCCACATCCTTTAAGTCACTTGTCTAGTACTCAAAACCACTGTTAAGTCTGCCCTCTCACAATTTTACTGGGCAGCCACTGCCTCAGGATAAATCTAACAGAGTTTTTGGCACTCTTGTATTCAAATTTACCTATCAACTCACTTCACAGCTTTAGCTCTCCCTAAATATGTACCTGAGAGGAAATTTTCGATTGGAATTGCATTTTGCAAAATGATTAAAGTTACCAAACATCCATAAAAATTTGCAGTTGTAGACACCATTTTTTTTGAAAGCTTGCTTAATTTATGAGAGGTGGAAGGTTTATTGCCATTTAGAGTCTACAGTGATGCAGCAATTTAACATTTTGCTGAAGCTGTACACAGCTGCTGCCTCATTTATGAATTTTACATGTTTTTAAATTGCCACGTTTGCAGCTGGGGGCATCTGCATGCTGGGAAGGGTGGAGGGAAACAGATTCTCCTTATTGTTCACTGCCCTACTGTTAAAATTTCGAGCAGTTCATGTTCCTTCTAACAAGGTTGCGACCACGCAGTGAGCTCTAAAAACAGAACATCCCTGTCTCTTGTCCTGTCATCAGGCATCACAAGAAGACCCTTGCACTCTCTTCTTCACAGGCTCCCTTCAGATGCTCGTTTATTCATGAGGTGCCCCCCCATATCTGCAGATTAAAGTCTCTGTGATGCTGTCAGGTGAAAGGGAATATTCTCACAGTTTACTTGCACCTACTGCCTGGTGGGATTGGCAGCCCTGTCAAACATCAGTCAACGAGAGCATCTTTCCACATTTAGAGATGTACACCCCAAAAGCTAATCTCTTCCAGTTCAAGCTTTTGACTCTGCATGCAGGTCAGTTCCTTCCTCACTGGGAGGCAAATTCACCCTGAGCCTCCCACAAACTTGGACAGACTTGGAGAGTTTGGATTAAACAGCAATAAAAGCTGCCAAAACAGTGTTAAAGAAAGAAAACAACTGAAATTGAATCAGTGCAAACACTGGACATGGAAAACGGGCAAATACCTGTTTGCAAAATGTTTTTCTTATTATTTGTTGCTTTAGAAGGTTTATTCCCATCTGCAAATTGAGCCATGAGATTAGACATAAAATATCTTGATCACCATCCACATCCCTATAGCTGCTGTCCATACAGTCTGCAGCTTGTTAACAATTTAGGTTCTGACAAGCATGAGCACTGCCATGTGCTCCTCAGAACCAAACTCTGAAATTTCCAGGCTCACACGATTGCAGTGCACAGATCTCCATGCTAAGAGCTGTGCAATAGAGTACAGAGGTGCTTCACCTATCTGCTTATCCTGCTGGCATCAATAGTTCCTTTATCTTGTATCAGTTGATTTTTTTTTTTCATTTTACCAAGCTAGACTTGTTTATAACTGAAAACTAATTAAAAACGTTTTGATTTTCTCTAAGAAATCCAGTGTCTCCTCCTTAAACCTTAAAATTTTCCAGCTTAATTGAATTCTATATTGTGATTATGATGTAATTTTTAAAATCCCTAAAAAACCCCAACTCAAACCTTAAAAAGCTCTTTTCATTACTTCAGAACTTCTTTTGCAACAGGCAGTGCTTTATTTATGGAGAAGACTGGAGTTCCTGTCAATTGTAATAAAATCCAAATGCTTCTTAATAACTGAAGTCAAAGGGAGCCACAACAATGAGGAGTTAGAGATTAGCAGCAGTAATCATGGACTAATTGAAATAATAACCTATTAACTGGTGTTTTGGCAATTCTTGCAGACACAGGAAGCTGTACGTAACCAAAGCTGGCATTGCTAAGCATATAGAGTTTGCCTTAGTGAAATCTTTGCTTTGCCAGGAAGAGACCTCACACTTTCCTTTTCTGTGAGAAACTAGTGATTAACATTTTGTATAGGTTTCACAACCAAGGGCACATCTTATGTGAAAGAATTACAAAACAGCTATTTAAGAAAAACCACAGCTTTGCTATGCAGTCCTAACAAACACAGAGATGAAGACTCTTGTCTGTAAGCAAATTATTTTGTTGTCTGAGTTTGTTTCCAGGGTAGGTAGATATCATATCATTAAGATATAACACATTTAAGTAATTAAATAAACGTTAATAGAGTGAGCATTAACATGTCAGCTTCACAAAAAGCAGCCACAGGGAGTGTTTGTAAAGGTCACCCCTTTGGAGGATGCCCACCAGTGTCAGAGCTCTCCAGTTTCCAGCACAGGGTGATTTATTCTGTAGGGAATGCAGTTGCCATTGCAGAGAGTCCCCTGCAATGCAGAAAACACTTCAGCCACTTGACAGAAACTCAGCATCTGCCTTTCATTCCCCACAAAAGGACGAGGCAGATGTTTGAAGAACAGATTTGGCCAGTGCCCCCAGCCCTGCAGTCAGTCCATACGCAAATAATTCACTGCAAAACTCTTTACCTGGGCAAGATGTGGGACCTGCTCACTAATGCAGCTGATACCAGAGAAGAAAGACTTGGATTAATTTAACTTTTCATAAATGAACAGTCCTTGAAAACAAAAAAACAGGAGAAATTGCTAGCATTTACCTCCATAATTCTAGAAAGGGACTGAGCACAAGCTGTCCTGCAGATTGTTTGTGCCAGAGCTGACAGTCTGGCAGCCTAAATCTGTAGACTAGAGCAGTATATGATGTAAATGTTGTACATCATAAAAATCAATGGTTCTTTTGCTAAGTGGTCAATATTTATTTAACTTTAGCATTGTTTAATTCAATGTATCAATTAAAGATAGTGTAATGTCTATTTGGTCCCAAGCTGCTGTTTCTGTTTGTCGTTACCTCATCTGTTTGATATCCCTCATGTCTTTAAATCTCTGCTCTTTTGTCCCCTTGCATAACTCAAGGACAGAAGTAATTGACATGAAACTTTTAAAAATTAATTTCACCGCATATGCCACTAACAGAGAGTGCAAGTCCTCAGAATCATTTATAACTTCATGGTGATTGGCCCTGACAAAACAATACCTTAAAAACTCACAAAAGTAAATTATGGTCCAGGCAAATGGCTGGATGTGAGCTGGGCTCAAGTCTTGGAGCCCAGCCAGGCAAAAACAAAGTAATGTGCTTTTGATATTAATAACAGAGATGATATTGATCCACAAGCCAGTGTCACTTCTGTGCTCAGGCAAGGAGATTGCTTCAGGCATTTAGCCCACTGAAAGCCACTTTCCATGTAGGCCATTTAATTCTGGGAGTCTTTAATTATATGTAATGGAACCTAGTTAAAGGGCCAGATACCTATTTACTCATCTTGGATATGGGCTGTGATTCAGGAAGCTGTCAAAAAGGTATATAACTCAATTCTTCGATTTCAAAAGCAGCTCTCTTTTTGTATGTTTATTTCATCTGTGGATTTTTTTGGCTCAGAGCCTGCTGGGAATTTGTAGGTACATGGACTCAAATTATAGGATGATATTTTTCAGAAGACATAAAGCTAATCTTCTCATCTTCCCTTTTTTTTTTTTTTTTTTTTTTTTTTTGTAAATGTCTGTCTTTTTTTTCTTTCCCACACCATTAAAGCAGCAATTAGGGAGAGTCAACATCTCATGCTTTCATGCCAAAACAGTGCACTTTAAAAAAAAAAGAGACAATACAGATCCACAGTTTGAAAATACTTTTTGTCACGTGTGTTTGTACACCCCTGTAATGTACTCCTTTTGCTCAAACAAAAGTGACCAGATTTACATAAATTAATTACCTGCCTTAATCTACTAGAAGAGATTGTCCCTTAAAAATTTTTCTCCAGAGAAGGGTGTTGAGGAATGCCAGGGATTGTTCATATTCTTGTTATATCCTTATCTGCTTAGAATTCAGAGTTTTTTAGGGCTACAGGAAGGGGAATGGAGCATTTATGGGACTTCATCAACGGAAAATTTGGGCAAGCAGTGATGATGAAGGTCTGCTGCAAAACTGTGTTTCTAATTTGAGCTCTAAGCTCAAAAGTAAAAACAATTTATATATCAAATATATGAAAATATTTCACAACAGCAAGGGCAAGACAAAGGAAATTGGGCCTTCAACAGCTTCAGCCAGCTTGTGTGTTGAGGTGATTCTACATGGAAATATTTCAGCTCCTTTTCCAGTGTGGAGGGTAAGTCCAGCTCTTGAACCTAGTCCACCAACTGTTATTTAAGAGACTGAAAGTTATAAATCTTACCATGTGGTGGTGGTATATTATTATCATTCTGTATAGTCTTGGGGTCAGAGACAAGACAGAAACAATCGAGATTTCAAAAAACGTGACTAATTGTTTTTGTTAGTCTACTATCTAATTCAAATGTTCAGGAGGCTGCAAGAAAGGGAGTCTGCTGATTTGTCTGGAGAGCACCCCTGCTACCTCTCTCAAAACAGATATATTGGTACAAAGTGAGCAAAACACCAAAAGACAAAACGTGTCAGAAAATAGTAAAGAGCAAAACCACTATGCAGCAAATTCTGGCAGCCAAGCATCCGCAAATATACTGTCTGCAGTCAACATTCATTCAATTTAATAAGAGTAGTTGGGAAGGAGAAAGGCAAAAAGGACTTGGTGCTAAGCCAGCATATATTTTTTCCTCCTGTAATTTCTCACATTTCACTCTTAATTTCTGCAAATAAGCAAGACTGGCCACTTGCCTACTTTGGGTAGAGATGTTTGGAAGCCCTCTTGCATTCTCTCCTGTTTTTTTGCTGGGAACCTCCCAAACGAAAGAGTTAACTCACTTTCTATATTAAATATTTACATAAAAATGTTCAGGAAGGTGTGTGTAAATTATAAATAATGTAACGCAGGACTGGTCTTGGTTAGAGCTAAGAGACCCAAATCGTATCATCATAATACATTATTCACATATAATGCATCTATTCTCCTCCATTAGTGTTACTAGAAAAAGCCCCTGAGTGCTTAACTTGAATTTCGAAGAGTGTAATAAATGTGAGATAAACAAATAGCAGTGGGGATGCATCTGTAGTTAAACAAGTGTAAATTAGAGCTCAGCCTAATTCCTCCAAACTACACATAGGAGGAACACGGGGCTCTCCAGAAACAAGAGATCAGTTACAAACTGGAAAAAAAAACAAACAAAAAAAAAACCCCACAACACATCCAAATTATTTGATACAGTTTCCCCTCCATAGCCCTCTACCCTCACCCCCCCAAAGACAAAAATGGCTTCAGGGCCATCCAAACCCTGGATTTTTCTGGTCAGTCTGTGAGGCAAATTGCAGTTGTGATGAAAACATTTCCAAACACAAAGAGAGTCAAGAAGGAAGAGAAGGTGGGCACAGCAGGTGAGCGTGTGCAGGGGGAGCAGGTTGGGCAGACATTCGCCAGCAGGACAGATCCTGTGACAGGAACTCCACAGACAAGGGGCTCAGGAAAGCCACCCCTTTCTGTGCCCTGTGAAGAGCACCTTCCCCCAGATCCAAAAAACAGCAGCTGCTGAATACTGAGAGCTTGAGAATTGATTGTGAAATTCCCACCTTCTCTCAGCTGTGGAACAGGACCCTGCTCAGCAGCAGTCTCTGACTCCTTGGACAGGTTTTGCCAGGTGTTTCCTGGAGCATCAAGCTTCTGTTTCTTTTTCACATGGATTTGTATAACTGCAATGTACAGAATTGTTCTGATAATTTTTTTTTATTATTATTTTCTTGGAAGTGAAGAGTTTCCTGGCTTGGAAAGTGTTTAGAGATCTCAAGGTGAAAGTGATATAGTAAGAACATGGAATATCCTCATGAGTAATTATCAGCCCAACGCATTCAGCCCAACAGGGCCTAGAACACTGCACTGTGGCGCAGAGCTCAGGCTCCTTTCAGAAAGGTTTCATAAAAATTAAGAATTTCATCATCTCGCTGAAATGAGAAAGTCAAGCACTATGTGAATAGTGTTACTGCTGTCCTGCAAGGCTTTTTAAACTAGTTATTCCTGCTAACTGTACATGTTTGTGTTTAAGAAGTAAGCACTTCTCCCAGAGGCAAAGTTTGAATGACTTTTGTTTGGCAAGGAATTTTGCTGTGAGGGTGGGACTTAAGGCAGTGGCACAATCCTTCTGCTTCCTTCTTCCAGAGCATCTTGGCTAAAATCATAAGATTTAATATGAGTTCAAGGAGAACAAGAGTAAAATGGTTGTCGGGGTAGTGGCATACCTTGAACATTTAACATCTCCAGAACAAGGGAACCATCTGAAGAGTGACTTGGAGGAAAAAATATTTAATAAAGAATCCTTAGTGGGAATTTTTAAACAGCATTTATAAGTTATAGCGTAAGCAATTATTAGGTCTTGTGCAGAAAAACTGCACAGTGATGAACATGCAGTTGACAAACAGGGATTTCCTCAAATATCAGAAGAATAGCAAATTCAGTAAATTATTAAAAGAAAAAAATTTGTGTCTGAATGCAGCTCTTACTTGCCTGTTGACTCTATTCAGGATCTCCTAGCATGAGTTCTGAGGATGGAAAACAGAATGCAGATGATGAATGTCTTTCAGGTATGACAGGAGGGGTAAAGGGGGGGGGGGTCCCAATCCTTAAATATGCATCATCTCCACACCTCTATGAAAAATCTCTTTGATGTCAAGTCAAAAACCTTTATATGTCACAGAAAATCCTCAGAGTCAAGAAACATCTCCAGAAATCCTCAACAAAGTTTAAAGCATTGATCTTATCCGTACAAGAGAGCCATAGAAATAACAATATAAAAAAATCTAATAAAGCTTGCTGAAGAGCTACTTCAAGAACTGTATGAAGACCTCAGCCTCATCATCCTTTTTGGTGCCATAGATTGGTTTTCTAGGTACTTTAAAGCTGTAAATTCCTCAGATGATGGGAGTCAGACACATGCTTTGGTAAAATGTCCAGTACAGTGGAACCCAAATTGCAAGTAGTCTATGTGTATGTTAATATAAATATTATTTAACAGCTCTATGGTATTGTAGAATATACCCCAGGCAAAGCCTACAGAACAAAACCATGAATCATTAGAGAAAGTGGTCTTCAAATAGAGAACATTTTTCCCCTAGTAAGGTATTTATTCTCCTCCATTCATTAACATCCAATTAGCTCCTGAGCCATTTCCCTAGTGCTGAGGGTTGCTTTACAACAAAACAAAACAGTATTGCAAAACAAAACCACAAAGAGCCCTAACCCCAAACAAAACCCTCCATGTAATTAATTAATATAGAAACAGATTCACAGAAAAGCTGAAAGCACAGTCACAGCAGCAGAGAAATCCCCCTAAAAGCTCCTGAGACTCAGCAAAGCTGCTGCCAGCCCCTGGGGATAGGCACCATCACACAGATTTATTCTGCAGCCCAAGATCTTTGCAGATCCTCTGTTACAGCTCCTTTCTACTCCAGAAGATTTCCCTGGCAGTCCTGTGCTGATTGAAAAGTGTCCATGAAAATAAAGGATGTGTTTGTGCCAACAGGGGACTGTGCATCTGTGTGCAGCTATGAAACGTTAGCAGATCTCATTCACTAATAGAGTTTAAATAGTCATTTAACAAATTAAGCAGTATTTTCTCTATCAATCATTGTGTTTTCTCAATCCATGTTGTTGTCTTCACTCTTTGTTATGAAATCTTGGTCTCTACTTTATTAAAGAATTTCGCAAACAAATTACAAGAATTAAACAGCCTGATTTAAAAAGATGTAAGGAGTACTATAAACCTACTCTTGTTCTATTATCCTGCTAAAATTCACTAAATTGTTTACCAAAGACAATTAGTGAATTTATAAAGTTGCATAAAATAAAAAGGTGATGAAGAAACAGAGATTCGAGGCCCTCATATTTGAAGATAATTTCTCCTGAAAAGGCTAGATTAATCTCCTAAAAATGTTTAATTTTGCTTATGTTCTCTAATGACACTCATCATGAGCAAATACGATTTTTTGGGTCTTATTTCCCTAAACAATTCACTAGAAACAGAACTAGTTTTTCTAAGCTCAAACACTCCATTAAAATATTTGCATCCCAGTCTCCCACTAGGGCAGGACACAATATTCAGATTCTGAATGTTAACTAAAAAGAAATGGTAAAAAAGCTGAATTTTCCCCTAGTTTTAGGAAAGTGCTGTGTAAAGAACAGCCTGAAGTGTGAAAAATTGTGTGATTTTCACAATTACTTCACTGCAAAAAGATGAGGATGCTAACTAGTGGTACAAAGAAAAAATACATTTTCCAAAATTTTTAAAGGAATGACATTACTTGTGGATATATTTATATGCTTATTTAATGTGATAGCATCCCTTTAAGTAAACTTGTCACAGGAGATTTATTTTTCTCCCCATTGTCTCAGACTACAGCACGAGGAGCACAAAAGGTCCAGTGCCCAGGACACAAACCCTGGAGGCTTTGGCTAACAAAGGGGCAGGCAAGGAGAGCCTGGGTGACACTGAGGGAAGTGTTCCCCACATCCTTTTGTTACAGATAGCAGAAATACAAACAACATTTGATTCAAAGAAATTAGGAATTATGTGAGCAGCAAAACCACTGAAACTGCAGTGTCCGAGTGCTGGAAAAGGTGGTGCATATCAACCATTTAATTATTTCCAAGTACATTCTCAAATATCTAGAAACAATGACTCAATTTTATGCCACTTTCATGGAAACCTCTTTCATTATTTTCTTACTTTTTTTTTTTGTCGTTTTTTTCATCATTCTCTTCTGTTTAGTGAATACATGGATTTTGAATATTAGGTGAATAGTCCTTGCAGCTGAGCACAAAGGGGAAATGATGCAGACAGCATTATGGTCTCTCTTCCTCTTTTTGCATTAGGGTGGAAATGATATGCAGCACGGATTATGCTTTGTTTAAAGCTGTGCCTCTGTCTCTAAAAGAATATATTATACAAATCTTCTAATGTTGTTGAAATTCCCCAAAACTTGATTGTGTCAGACATAATGTGGCAATGAGGTTCTTATCCCTACCTTATGCCGAATAAATATCTAATATCAGAGAGTATAACCTTGGAAAAGTATCCACCAGGGAATATCCCTGCCGTCAATAATTCATCGTGCTGTTGGTGGGAAGGTGCATTCAGTGAGCCCCTGACATTACACAGAATATATTAATACAGCTGGGGGAGTGGGGGGGAAGGAGAGAGCACGAGGGGACCGACTTCCCTTCAGGCCCATTAGAAAAAAAACACCTTGGAAATATTCAAAGTAGCACTCTGCCTAGAGAAAGCAAACCAAACAAGGCTCCCTCCTTACCAGCTCCATAATCAGAATTATTTGAGAGGGAGGGCATGTGAAATACAAATCTTTACACGTGCATGTGAGGCAGAGATTTGTCTGACATCCTCCAGCTGTGAGAGCCAGGCTGAGCTTCACTGATGCAGCACTGCCAAGGATCAGGAGGAATATGCTGATGAATGAGGTCCCCAGAAGTCCACATATTAATCCTACTAATGTTCATTCAAAAATCAATGCGTTTGGGTTTGGTGGTGTTTCCATAGACAAAAATACAGATGTTATTCAAACGAGCTCAAAATCAGTAAGATAATTTTCTGATACTATGTATCTGCCTTAAAGGTGATTGCAATTTTACCTGAAGATAAAATGGTAATAGATTTCAATAGTTTGGTGTCTTTTTCGTTCCTATTTGCTCTTTTACTGCTATGGTTTCAATGATTTAGGAACCAGAAGAATAACTAAGAAACCCAACAGTCATTATCTCAAACAATGGGAGTTTTTAGTGCAAAATCAATGTTTGTTGTAATGAAAATAGATTCCTCAGCTCCTGCAGGGATATGTATAATTTTTTATCATTGTTAAATAGAATGTGATTGCTTATTTTTACCGATATAATGAACATTTTTATTCAGGAGTAAAAATAAAATGTCAGAATTTATTTACTGTTATTAAGCATGTGTATTTAACCAGAAGCTCCCACCATATGACTGAAGCTGAGCAAACTGGGAATAATTTCCTGTGAAGTTTTAGAAGCTTGAGGGAGAAGTGCAAAATTTCCAAAAAGTCATGAAAAAGGCACTCTGGGGGAAAAAAAATGGTTCTGTTCAGATGGTTGACCAAACCCTTAATTTGTTATGCCAAATGAACCAAATTCAAAAGCTAATAAAAACATATTAAGCAGACTTAATGAAGTAAAACAAAATGCTTCTTTCATATCAACACATCAAAACCATTTTCAATGCTGAGGAAATTATTAACATAATTATGATTTTGATCATTATGATTTAAAGTCAGTGTATGTATTTATGGTCATTTTTGATCTCTGAACATTAGGAAAAGCATTCACATTAATACTTCAGAGATATGTTCTATTAAAAGTCCAGATTATGTCAAAGAATGCATGGGAACTCAGAGCCTTTTATGCTTCATTGTATTTCTCCCTAGTTCTTGTCTTGGTTTTCATGCAATGCCCAAAAGGTGCAAAAACTAGAACATTAACAAAGAAGAAAATGAGCAGCAAAGCTGCCAATACCCTTCAAAATTATTTCTTAGGTCATTCTTTGTGGAACAGGTGAAGAAAAAGTTCTCGCTGCAATAGAACTACAGGTGCAGCAGATCAGGATGTGAGTGCACAGGTACTCAGTGAGAGCTTCAGGGTCTGTGAGGGGTTCTTGAGCTCAATTTGCACCAAATACAGCAGTACTGCTATCTGGAGTAATACACTTTTTTTTTGGCAGCTGCAATCTCTGAGGTTGATCTCGTTCTCCTGTTGTTTATTCTTTCCTTATCTACAATTTCTGCACACCAGGCTTTACACCAGCCTAGCACAAAGGAGAAAGGGCACCAAAGAGCCCCTAACATGCAGATTCAAGGTTCTCTTAAAGATAATTTACCCAATTATCACCCAAAAAGTGCATTATTTATACTTTTCTACCAATTACTAACTAAACATCTATTCACTTAACATTGCACTGTGACAAATTCTAACCAATCACCCTGTGTCCCCAAACACTGCAGAATATGGAGTAGATGAAGAAGGAGTAATAAGCCTAAAAACAATAAGGATCCTCCATCTTGTTCTCATCTACTTACCATTCAAATTTCCCAAAATTCTACATTTCTCACCCTGTGATAAATTACATATTATGTGACTACCTAATTTACTCTCCTGCAAATTCTATTCCATCCCAAAGCCTAGGAAGCCCTTTCCATGCACAAAGGTTAAAAGGAGGATTTGTCAGAGGGTTTGGATCCATTAAAACATGCAGAGAAATATTCTCTGCATTCTGGATTCCAACACTCTTTTATGTCACGTAATTTTATCTGTTCATGAGCCACAGCACTGCTGGAAACCACGACAGCCTTATCTTTGGATATTCTAACCAAAGAAAGTCTTCAGCATAACTGGTGTGAAAACTCTGCAAATCCTAATGTTCAATAACAACAAAACATGAAGATAAAATGTGTGCTTATCCCACACTGTGCAGAGGCTGTATCCACACACGGAATTGCTTCTGGACTTCTGTGCTCCTCTGGAGCAATAGAATTGATGAACCAGTTCAGCCTCAGTCACTTAATGATGAAGACTCAACTAGAATTATAAAAATGTTTCTACGAGGATGTTTTTTGTCAGGTTTGCTGCTTTTGCAGAAATTTTCCCGAGCTAATAAAGTCCTTTTTCCCCAGCCCGAGATGAAAGAAGAAGCTGAAACTCTTCAGGTCTTGTTCTCAAGGTTGTTTATTTGGTCTTATCTAAAACATTTTCTTTCTGACCTGCCGAGCTC
>JAWWMU010000080.1:2651745-2663809 GCA_035048155.1 Cinnycerthia olivascens | reverse complement strand
TTAACATTGTCATTCGAAATAAATGTTGAGGGCAAATATTTTATCCTAATTAGATAATAATAGAATTTGATATTTTTATATTGACATCATATCTGCTTCATTTTCTATTAAAATCTCATCTAAATTAGGTTAGATTATTTACATGTATAATAAGTAGTTTAAAACTCATAAATGATTGCACAATATCAAATGGCTATTATGTAAAGATTTGAGTACTGCTAATAATACTGTAAATCATGGTCACTGGTACCCTGCAACTGAAAAGGTACTATGCATATGTAAGCAGAAACTAAGGTAAATAGCATATGTTTACAAATTCAAATTTTCAAGTCGTACCATGAAGGATATTGAACCTTTCTAGCATTCCACTTTGTGTTATTATCCTCTTATTTTAAACCATGCCTTTTTAATTCTCCTATTTTTCTTCACAGCTGCATCTCTGCAGTGCAAACTTGTTTCCCTAACCATTAAGAAATATTACTACTGCTGGAAATTCATCTGTCATTTTACACATCTTTTTCAAAGGAAGAAATAAAAAGGTTGTCTCAAAGAAAGAAAATAACTTAGAAACAAAAATAGTACGCATTCTGCTCCCACTGGGACAAACCAAGTAATGTTTACTCTGACATGATAAAAGATCAGAAAGTGTTAGAACTAATGGCTCTGTAAATAGGAAATTCAGAAAAGAGGATCCTGGTAGAATCACAAGAAAATTGTATCCATTTTCAGCTGCCAATTTTTATGAAACATCCTGATTTTTTAACTCCATATTTATAGGACTGTGTATGATAGCAGCACCTCTGCCATCAGTATCATCATCTTTTTTTTACGTTATTGCCAGCATTTCTCCTGAAGGTTCATCAACAGTTTCCTGCACAGAAACAAATAAGGCAGATTATGCAGAGGTCATTTTCAATGACAACTACATTTGGGAGAGTAGATTAAAAGCAAATCCAGCACTGGGAGGAGCCTGCCCTCCAAAGAGAACACACAAGTGTCTTTCTGAAACACTCAGGATGAGGACAGGGAAGACTAAATGCCCATTTCACAGTATTCCTTTATTTCCAGCAGTGGGTCAAAGGCAGGATACAAATATGGCACAGGCAAGGCTTTACAGATGTACCAGAGCATGTGAGAATCAGACAGACATCAGACATCTGAGAGCATCTAGCTGGAGTCTAGAACAACCAAGACATCAGAAATTTCAGTTCTACCTTATGGTAGGTTCACGTGGAGTTCAGGTTGGTGTGAGCTGCCACAGTTTTTTAGCCAAAGTTGAATTTTATACAACATATTGATTTAACTTAAACTGCTGTAACTTACAGTTATTTCAGAACTGGTGGCTGGCAGTTTGTGGAATGTGATGGAGGTTTCTGGTTGTGTAAAGAAAACCTCAATAGAACACCTAAGGGCTAGAGACAGGTACAGCCCTGCACTGATGCCTTAAGATTTTAGCCTGGTGAATGCACCTTCTACACACCTGAGCAAGTTATTTCCTACTGAGGAGAAGACAAAGCAGGTTACACCCAAGCACTTTCTGTTTACAACCTAACATGGCACAGCAGAAAACCAGCCCAAAGCCCATCTAAGGTGGGAGCACCAGGAAGGTCAAGGGAAAAATGCACTTTAAGCAATTGCAGATACTCAATGAGAAGCACAAAGCTCTGAAACTCTGCCTGATTTATTTGAAGATAAACTCCCAGTACCAAATATTTCCGAATATTTTCTTCTAAAAGCATCTCTCAGGTGATTATTCTCCGTGAGGTACACTCTTGTGTTATTAACTCCTATCATTTCTGACAACTGCACTGATGCTACACATGCCTTACTCCTGCCTCCAAACTGAAAACTCACAGTGGTGTGAATGTGCTCAGCTCTTGCTGGCACAGAGTATTTAATTTTGCTCTAGTTAGTGTATTATTTAAGAAATGCAAGTTGATTAGAGTCTGAGTTTCTGTCTTTCCTGCAATGCTAGATGATTAATAAACACACACTCAGAACCAAAACTAAAAAATATGCAGTTGTGTAAAACCTTACAGTGCAGTTTTGTATTTGTCCTAGATGGACACCAGGTCTTCTCACAGCACCACTTAGAATATAATTACAATTCAATACTAAAGAAAAAAATTTCTCAGAATAAAACATGCAAAGATTACAATCTAAGTACAATATTGTTAGTTGAAAGAAATGAATGTAGAGTATTGAATGTTCAAAATTGTGTTGAATTAGATAAGCAAATCCCATGTAGACTTTGTTAATGATTCATAATTAGCTAATAAGCTCATCTCTAGTAGAATAATGATCCATGGACCTGTTAGCTCATTTATCACTATGTTTTACAACACCAGCAAAGAAACTAATTAAATCCCAGCATCATTACACAGAATTCCTTTTAATAGAGATACAATGATGCACTAGAGGCTACAGATTACACTGCAAAATGTACCCAGAGATTCTGGACAGCAAGTTTTAATTAACACCTTAGCAAGAAGCTACCCACTTAAATAATAACTAACTAGGAAACATCTGCACACTCAAAAACGTTGGAGGAAGGAGAGAGTAATGAAAGAAGCAGGATGTGAAAAATGGAAATTGTAGGGTTTTTTTCTATCCACAGCAAAAAGCTGTTGCTGTTCACCAAGTGCTTTCATTATCCAGCACAAATGAGAAGGCAGAACTCTGGCTCCAGGTCAGTGTTGAAGATACTGGTGAAGGCATGCATACTAGGTTATAAAAAAAAAATTTAAATCTGTGTGCAGCAGCAGTGCAGGTGGAGCATCTCCCAGAATATAGTAAGGATTCACTAAGCACAAGTGAATCGTTAAGAGAAAGACTACAAGAAGTTTTTATGCCATATTTTGTTCATTGTGGGGGAAAATATAGGTGTGCAACTGCCCAGATGAACAGCTGTTGTGCAAGGAAAAAAGAGTAGGAAAAGCTTAAGAGACAGCACAGAATGAAAAAGGACTGAAAGACTGAATAGTCCAACACTGGTATTCAAAGCAAAGATTACTCTAATAGTGGGAAAACAACAAAAAGTAGTCATTAGTTAAACCTTTCGCCTTGAACATCCCAACCTAGAGTAAGAAGCACACACAAATTCTGCAAGCCAAGAACCAGTGTTTGCAAGTATCTTTCAAATGCACATGTAAAGCAATAGACAGCCCCCAAAATGGTGAGTCGTTGCTATGACTATTCAGAAAGTAATCAAAAACACAAGACTCTACCAAAACACCTCAGGCTTTGTTGGTTTAACCTCTTTTTTTTCTGATAGTAGTGATTATTCAGTGATCAGATATTTTTATTATCTAAAAAAAAAATGAAAATCTTATCAGTGTATCCTTTTCTTTTCAAAGTTGAATTATTGCAAAAGGAGGAACAAATAGGATAAATCTGAGTTTGAGCTGGATCTGTTTTAAAATTAGTTTTTAAAGACTTTTGCAAGAATTTATTACTTTGGAGTGTAGCCTTCAAAGAAATTGTCTATCAGAGCAACTCTAGCAGAATCATCAACATCTTGTTGATTTTTCTGAGATTTTTTTATTGTCTGATGAAATGTAGCTAAAGATTCCCATAGTGACAATTAAAGACTTGAAAGAACTGAAGTTTATGGTCACATTATTAGGTGGTAAAATGCAGCAATTCTGTAAATACTCATTAGCCATTACAGTTCTCATTAATCCCCAAAACCAACTCGTTAGTGTCCTTCGACATGACAGACAAGTACAGCAAATGAGATAAATCTATCAATATATTCATTGTGTGTAAAATCAGAGCTTCCATCATCGTATTCACCCAGTGACAATCAGTTAAATGCTCTTTTTGCAAGAAATAAATGTAAGAGCATCTAGCTGGAGTCTAGAACAACCAAGACATCAGAAATGTCAGTTCTACCTTATGGTAGGTTCACGTGGAGTTCAGGTTGGTGTGAGCTGCCACAGTTTTTTAGCCAATGTTAAATTCTATACAACATATTGATTTAACTTAAACTGCTGTAACTTACAGTTATTTCAGAACTGAGTTTGTGGAATTTGATGGAGGCTTCTGGTTGTGTAAAGAAAGCCTCAGTAGATCACCTAAGGGCTAGAGACAGGTACAGCCCTGCACTGATGCTTTAGGATTTTAGCATTTTAGCTTTTATATTTTTCATGTATTTGTAACTCAGCAATTCTTTAGTGTAGAACTCTAAACTCCATATTCAGCGTGAGCTGCTGCTCTCCCATTTTGCTCAGACACAACAATTCCTCTCCAGGCCTGGCAATCAGGGACACCTCACTGCCTCAGGCCCTGAGAGATGCAAACAAAAGTGAGTTGGGAGGAGCAAACTTGGGGTAAATGACTTCATGACCTGAAGGCATAATTGGGAGATTAACCCCAAATGTGCAAATGGACCAATCTTATAAAAGTGTAAAAACCTGTGACCCATGCTCCATTTTGGGTGTAGTCCCTGTAGGGGACTTTGCCTGAAATGTCCCTGAATACCCTTCAATAAGTATACCTGCTTTTTATTCCTTTAATTTTGTCTGGCCTCTGTTTCTAGGTAGCCCCAAAAAGCATCAGCACAGTGCTCAGAACACTGCACACTGCTGAAGATGCCAGTGTCAGACCAAGGATCACTTTCCAGCCTGAGATACAAAAGCTCGAACCACTACCAACCACATTCTGGGTGTAGACACAAACTTTCTCATATGGATATCTCTATTGACCAGCTATTTCTCATTCTTCTCCCGTCTTCTCTCTACCTTTGCTTCATGAACTCTTTTGACAAAAGCATGTAATTAGATCATTCTCTTTTACATCTGGTACTTTCCACCAATATCATAATCTCTAATGTTACACATTCACATTTTCACAGCCACCTTTCAGAGTTCTCAGTTGAGAGGAAAACACTACAGTCTTTTGCTGAAGTGCAGTCAGAAAAGAAAAACCACTAGACAGAAATTAGACAGAAACCAACAGTGCTAATAATAATGCCAATGTTTAAATCAATAGCATGGCCTTGCCCAGAATATAGGTTTCAGTTTTGTTTGCTTTATCCCAGAAACAGAACAGGGAGAGAAAGAATTCAAAGATATGGCACAAAAATGGTGCCAGGCCAGCAGGAATTAACTGCAAAGCATAATTGGAATATGGGTCTGCTTAGTTCAGGAGAAAAAAGATCTCATGCAGTTAAAAAAAAAAACAACCAAACAAACCAAACTGCATAGAGATTAAAACAAGAGTTCCCACTTGGTATACCTGGGAATACAGGCACATGATAACTCTGAAAAGCAAGTAGCACCTTTATTGCAATTATTAAGAAAAACTGAAGGTTGGAGAATAAATGGAATTGCACATAAAATCCAGTAGGGCATAACACAAGAGGTATTGCTGTAGATAAAGAAACATCTGCAAATGAAAGGCAAGCAGCACCATTGATGTGATGACTCAGAAATAATTTAGAGACCACAGCCATGCCAGGCTAAATGACTGTTCTAGAGATTTGAGACTGATGTGGTTATGGCCTCTAAAACCTTATTGTCACCCTGATTTTTCAAACTTTTCTGATGCACTTTCTAACTTGATGTTTTTCCTAATTTGTAACTCTTTCTCACACACAGGTGTTATAATTAGAAGTAAGTTTTGTTAAAACGAAGTTATTTACATGCTTTCTCTTGGTGTAAAAAACAACTGATGGGCAGTTGTCTTGACCAATGGGATGGGAGAGATGTCAACCTTCTTCTCCAATCCCTGGTCTGTGTAGAAATACTATAAATTTGGAGTCAGGTGTTTTAATAAATAGCTATAGCCTTCTCATCAAAGAGTATCTGTGTGTGTCCTTGAGTGTCCAACAGCGACACCTTATCAGTTTGGGAAAGGGTTTGGCAATTCCACAGGTAGAAAGCACATTCTGTAGCCCTCCCTACAAGGATCAAGACTGATCTTCACAGATCTGGTGCATCAGGCTGGTACCACTGACAGCACAAACAACACTTGGCCTCCTGGTTTCCATGATTGCAAGAAATCCACACGATGGGTGTTTCTGTGTATGTCTCAAAGCTTCTCCTCTTTGTTCAAATGAGAAAGCATAAATTGGATTTTTGCCATTCTTTGTACAGTGGGATCTATTTTTAATGCATACTGTGGTTTGGAAGACAATTTTAAAACACCACCCACGTTTCAGAATGCTCTTTAACTAGATGATCTCAATTTCTACACCTTGTCCACCACCGAGTCTGTTGCAGCAGCAGGGGTTCTAGCAACACCAGCTTATCACAGGATGAAAGGTAAGTCCTGAATCAAAAGCAAACATGCAGTCATTCCAAACCACTTTAACACTATGTACTCCAGCAGTAGTAGAAAAAAATTGTTCAAGCAATACTGTGACCTTACTGCCCCCTATTCTGAAGCTTAGAAAATTGCAACGTTCCCTTAACCATAGGTTTGGCAGGTTCAAAGAATGGTTCAGCAGGGACAGGAAAGAATTGCCCTGAAAAGGAAATGGCACTGAAGATGTGGTTTTTCTAGTCCCCTAAAAATTGCCATTCATATCTGCTATCTGTGTTTCCTGATGTAGAGGATGTGGCCACTTTATGCAGAAAGTACCCTGGGGAATGAGACCATTTTTATCCTGAGCTAGTCTTGGTAATTCTTTGGAAAAAAAAGGTGAGCAACATCCAAACAACCAGCTAGATGGACTCGAGGTGCACAGAGTGCATCACTCAAACACTTTCTATCACACTGGGGTATTTTTCTCTCAATGCATGGAGAATATATTATATAGTCATTCATGCACTAAAGATCTCAGAAAAAATTCAAGACTTATACATTTTCCCCTATTTGCTTCCCTCTTCCCTGCTCTCCCCAAGTAAATACCTCCTAGAACATCAGCTGCATCTGTCATTTCTTTTTTCTCCAACACTGTGGGCCCCTTGTCATCATCAGTTCACATGGCAAAAAAGTAACAGCTTAGAACATGCTGCAGCAGAGGCACCATCTGAGAAATTTAACTGAGAATACACAAGACAATTTCTCCTGAAATACTGAGTGCTCTACACTTTTAAAGAATTGAGGGTTCCCAGCTATTTTTACAGCAAGAATGGGATTCAAGATTGCAAGGTCCATGTTGTGGAACAGAACTGGATATTCACATACATATCCACATGCTGGATTTATTTAAATCTATTTCTATTTCCCAGCCAGATTGTTGGACTCTATCTGGAAACTGAATTGTTTATTCCACTTGTTATTAGAAGAAACAATAACCCCCAATTTAGCTATTGTTTATTCTTTATGTTCAAACTCAGTTGTTATGAATCCAATTTTTATGAACACAGTATTACCAGAGGAGAAGTATCTCAGCTTTATTGAGCATATCCTTTTGAGCGGAAGAAAAGAACGATCAACAAACCAAACCGCCCTTTCCCCACAAAAAGAATTCAAGTTTTGTATCCACCTCTTTTATTACAGGATCTTCAGCCTCTAAACAGTGAATGTGAAATAAGTGAACAGTCCCAAAACAGACTCTGGTGTTTGCTCAGCACTGTTCAGACCCAGGCTGCACCAGTGCCAGGACCAGGAGAATATCTGTAAGAGTCAACAGGTGCATTTCATATTGTGATTAATCAGAATAACTGTTATGGGGTTATTTGTTTGTATTTCTTTTGAGGTACTTCAGATTTCAATATGGCAATTCTTCAACCCTAGTTTCCTTTTGTCCTGTTCAAATTACACCCAGTGGAATGACATCAGTATTGTTGATTCCACAGCCAGACAGCTGACACAGAAGCTTTACTGATTTCCACAAATCATAGCAGCAACAACTGATTTTATACTTACATCAAATTGGTTTTCATTTCTCAAATTAAAAGAATTTTAGTTTTTGAATAAAATGGGGGTTTTCCCCCACAAAATCTGACAATTTTTAATAGATAAATCAATTCTCACACACTATTCTCCCATCTAAAAAGTCTTAATTTTTAAGTACAACTCAATCCTAATGCACGAGGCTGATTCACAATTAAGTTAATTAATGTCAAGGTGACCAGAACACTTATAAGGGGGGGAGGGAAGGAGGGTGAACAATGACAGTACTTTCCTTTTAAAAGTTTTCTTTGTTTTCTGTTTCAGTTATTCCTCATAAAACAAATACCCCTCCCCTTCTCTCCTCCCAGGCTCACCTGTTCTACCTGAATTTCTTACACACAAAAATTTCTATGACAGTTATTCCACGAGGAATAACTTCCCAAATAAAGCAAAGCACAAACAAATTACTTTGTTATATCAAAACATATTAGGCAGACCTCACAGTCTCTTTGTTGGATTTTGAAGGGGATTTTGGAGCAACAAGGAAGCTTAGTTTTTGAGCAAAAGGTAATTTTGAAAGGTGGAATCACAGCTTATGAAACTCTCCAGAGAATTTTCCTAATGCAAAGCTAAGTAGACTTTGTGATAATTTCTCAGGAGCTGGCCTCATTCCAAGTTGGATTTTAAACACAGATTATAAGGCAAACACCATCCCCCACAAGTATTAAGAAAGAAGAAAATAACAGAATGGGGGCTGCAGAAATGGTGTCTATTGTGGGACAAAAACCTGTCAATCACCCAAGTTGACAGGCATCAGAGATTGACAGACAGGCCCTCTCTCTTGACTTCAGTTATCTGGGGGAATGGGAAAAGTGTCTGCAAGAACAAGTTAAATTGCCAAAGTCATTACCAGTCACCAATTACCAAAGAAAAGATAACAAGGTGTATTTTAGAAAAATCGATGCAACAACATGCATTTCAATAGAGTGAGTTTTTCAGAACTTTAGAAAACAAAATGAACTATTTAGGGAATACATGATGGTTTTTTCATAGAATACCAAGCACTTTACTATGCCAGCAGGCTTTGGAGATTCATCACTATTCTCCCTATATTTTGTATGAAGTCCAAAGGTCAGCCAACAAATATGTCCCTTTGTCTCTTCTTAGTCTTCACCTACAGAAAGAAAGTAATCTCTCTATCCCAATGATTAATTCTAGGTTCTGTGCTTGGAAAAACTAGAGTCCAAACAATATTTTGGTTCCCATGCGCATTTATTCTAGTTGCAAGAGAAAATCCTATTAGGTGTTAATGAATTACTGAGAAAAGACCAAAGGATCTTGATATTTTCTGCCAGATTTGATTTTTTTCATTCACCCAGGATGAAAAGGCCCCTTATGAATTGTGTTGAACCCACCGCACTATCTTCAGACAGGCTGCCTAAACTTGGAGTACCAGATTTCTCTCACATCACTCTATTCAAAATTTTCCTGTAGTCATGACCTAAATCAAGTGGAATGAAATTTATTCTGACACAAAAATCAAGAAGTTGACAACTAAGAAACTAAGAAAATAAAATCTTTGCTGTGATAAAAGGAGGCAGCCCCCTTGTTTCTGCAAGCACCACCAAGAGCAAAGGACAACCCTTTTCAACATAAATAAAAGTGTTCACTTCCTGTGAAATTAAGTATACTTGCCTTCAGATTTTCCAAGCTCTCATAATAGTAATTAAATATCACTGCAAATGCGTTGAGTGCATAAAATGAGTTAATTTTTTTTCTAGATTGATGCCCATTCATTTTTTTGTTGAAATATTCCAAGTGTTTTCCTTCTTTGAATTTATCTGGCATTAGGTGTCATGTGGTGGCAGATGTGCCTGCACAGTGCAGAGGGAAATTTGCTCAAGGAAACACTCTAAACCAGTCACACTTCAGTTTAGAACATTCAAAAGTTCCAGGCTTCAAGGGGACCCGTATTTAGCAGCACATTTCAGACTTGCAACACAAGCAACACACTTGAGCCTTATTTGGATGATTTTAATTTACGCTCTTAATCCTCTGCAGTCTGCATTCCCAGGCAGGCTGACATTTGACTTATGCACCCCTTGCCTTCCTGCAGAACCCTCACTCCAGATAATTTGATTGAATCAAAACTATTTCCATACAATTATAAAACATAACAAAAATGTGAAACCTCCAAAGCAGCTGAAAGCTAATTAATTTCTATTACTAGTGAAAGAAGAGCTACTTAACGTGCCTTTTCTTATTTAAATTACCATTGACAGCACCTGGGGTTTTTTGTTGTTTTCTTCTTTTACTCTTGGGAACTCCTGTTACAATACTAGTTAAATTCTGTATGACTGTAGAATTTATGAAGATAAGGCAATTACCATTACAAAAACAATCCCAGGTTACAATTTATGGTGAAAAGAAAAGAGTTATGATGTTCTGTTAAATCACTCAGTGATGCATTACATACTTAGTTAAACATTCTAGTTGTGAAAATTTAAGGCTAATTGCATTCAGTAATTAATTATTTTGTTTCATTTATGGATACTTCATCTATTTATTGTTAAGCAATAACGCAACTTAATAAGCATCAAATGTACAAGCCCTGCAGCAACCATGTAATCAATATAAATGACCAACAGGAGAAAGCACAATTCCATAAAGCTTTGATTTCCACTCACAGCAATGGCAGAGTCAAACCCTGTTCAGAAGCAGCTTCTGGCTGAGAACTCCAACCCTGCCTAGCAAGAGTTGGTTTTGCTGGCAGAGAGAAATTGTGAGTGTGGCCTCAATTTGAGGGCATGTTTCCTTGGTATTTTATGCCTAAAAATCATTCCAAGAATTGAACAAGAATTATAAACTCTGAAAAATTCTGTCTACAAGTTGTGATTGAAGCTGCCTGAGCAGCAGCATTGCCTTGTCTGGAAGAACCATGATATACAGAAAGAACAAGGGAATGATCTGTTCTGGACTGGGGACCTCCTGAAGTAGCTCACTTCATTAATGCATTTCTGATTATGGTACACAATTCTATATTGCCTTTATTTGCGTATACAGTTATGCACTTTTCAAGACAATCTCCTCTGCCACCTGCTTTTCAAATCTGTGAAGGAAAATACCTATTATCATCTAAATCTTTCATAGAAGTAACAAACTAATTTCATAACATTTTTTTAGTTTAAATTGATCACGTTCTACTGGCTGTTTTTGACTTTTCCCATGGCTCAGGCTCACATTTCAAAGCTACCTGATCTCTCTGTAGGATGTCAATGTGAATATTTATTGACAAGACTGCAGGAATTATGCTCTATATTAATCATCTTCTGTCAAAAAAGTGAAGGCCAGCAAGCAACCCACTCCAACTGTAGAACAGTCAATAGGTTTGCTTTTCTTAATTAATTTAGGAATTTCTAAGACAACTTTCCCCAGTAGTAATGAATAAGAAATTTGTCCACTCAAATGCAAAGATCACAAAAAGAGAACCTGTAAGACAGGGAGTCTAGACCAAAGTACAACGTGTCCATCTCTCATGTGCTGAGACAACTAACCATGGTTAAAATTAATAATATTACACAATTTCTATCAATGTACAACTAATTTTAGGAAATGCAATTAAAACAAGTTTTACCTGTTAATTCCAGCTACGTTTTTTCTATTGCAATAAAGACCTGGTCTGGACCATGATAAATACTGTGTGTCCTGCAAATCCAGATGGAAAGGAAGATAAATGAAGACAACCCAAACAAACAAAACCCTTAAACCCCTCAACTAACATAAAAGATAACCAATAGATTCACTCTCCAAGATGAGTCTTGCAGGGCAGAAGAAGTTAACGTTGGAATTTCAGATTTAATCCATTCCTAAGCAGGAAGAGCAATCACTTTGGCCTTAACCTCAGCTTTGAAAACACTGCTCTGCATACATGCTGCTTCAACATTTCTGGGTTGCAATTCAGCATCAAATAATCAATATTCAAGCCTGTTCCCCTTGCAGCCTCCCTGACACACCAGACTGAATTCCACCTTCTACAAGAGCACTGACACCATTTGAAATTGAAGAACAAATTTTGCATATCTCCATGTCTCAAAGAACATTTTTATGCAATACAGATGATATGTTATGAATTTTTGCAAGTTCCTGGTATATGCACACCGGTTTCCATTCTCTCAACTGCTGTCACTACTTCCTGTGTTTCCCAAAAAGGAACAGGAATGCAATGCTGTAAATTCTACACACACATGAAAACTCAGATGCTGACAAGATCGGAAGAGCG
>JAWWMU010000080.1:2635673-2651645 GCA_035048155.1 Cinnycerthia olivascens | reverse complement strand
CCTGGTATATGCACACCAGTTTCCATTCTCTCAACTGCTGTCACTACTTCCTGTGTTTCCCAAAGAGGAACAGGAATGCAGTGCTGTAAATTCTACACACACATGAAAATTCAGATGCTGACAGAATTCTCCATGTCAGGAAACATTTGCATGGTTAAAGTAATAGTCTCTATATTTCAGTTTCAGCAGAATTTTTTAGAAGATTTCCTCCACTTTCAGTGCAGCTCAAATCAGAAATCCAAACATTTTCTGCTGTTTTGAAATGGATTTCTGGTATGATTATAAGTAAACTATCTTTTTATAGCTGGCATGTACTGGAGGCAATCTGCAAATATAATTCCACGAAAAGATATTTTATCTTCATTCAGGTAAGCTCTCTGCTACCTAGAACTTTGCAAGAATGTCTAAACCTCGACTGGGAGTTCATTAGCAACATTTCTGCATAGCAGAAATATATTTGAAAATATATGTAGACAGGTGTAAAAGAGATGGGATTTATCATCTCTGTTATTTCAATAAAAACTTCTCCAACATACTCAGAAAATGAACCACAAGAGAGTAAGATTTATTCTATTTTACTGCAAAATCCTACTTCAAAATTTTCAGGACTTTTCATGTCCTCATTTTGTGACAATAGTGCATTTCCCAGATAAAAGCAACTGCAAACTGAACATCCCAATTAAATATGGCAAAAATCATGCTTTATAGGGAGAATCTAGGGAGAGAGGTGCCGTGGCAATTACATTTTCTGTGTTCATTGAGCACATAAAGAGCTTAGGAAAAAAAAAAATCAAGAAGACAAGGCTATCCTGTAGCTTCCTCCAGAGATGTACCCAAGCTCCATTTTTTCCCACCCACTTGGGTTTTTTCTGGTACCACTGAAGTATCTGAGACAGTTTCTTTCCTGAACTGTGTGACAAAACTACAGAGATTCTTTTTAGAGTGAAACAAAAACTGGAAGACCCAGGTACCTTTTGTGCAGGTGCACATCTGCAGCTAAACCTGCACCAGGTGTCCCACTCAGCCAACTGAAAAACACAGCCTTTAGAAACACCACAGGTCCCCAGACCAGCTCTTGGCAATCATCCTCAGCTTTCTTGCAGAGAACAAACACAGCTGAGCGTGGTCAAGTCAGAAAGTGTTGGCAATTACCAGTTTTTACTGTCACAGACAAAACTTGGACAACACCGGCGACTAGCGCTGCGGTGTCTGCAGAATATTCCATTCTGTATTCATCATTTTATAAAATCACAAAAATCCCCATAAGTCATTCCAGTTGAGTAGAGAACCACTCTAACTCCTTGCACAGTGGTGCTTTAACACAAGGTTTCTGACTCCTCCACCCTTTCCCATTCCAGGAGCTCCCGTGTATGTGGTGCTGCCCCACGGCTCCCCTCAGCAGTACAGAAATAGTTAAGGTCACAACAGAGTGCTGCTATGTAAAGGAGAAATTTCCCTGTCCTTGCCTAAGTGAATGTCTGGGATTAAACTGACAGCCCACCTTAGTGATGGTGGAATAATTGGTTGTTCAGCTCTGTCCTTGTCAAGCTCTGACAGTTCTGCAGATGTCCTGCTCGGCTCTCCAAAGGTTAGCCTCAGCTGAAGCTGGTGTTCATTAATCATTCCTTCCTGACAGGACTCAGAGCAGCCCACATCTGCCACTCTGTCCCCTCAATCCCTGATGCACCCAGCTTGTGTGTAATCACTGATGGTTTTCTTAACAGGATACCTGATAAGGGAATATGCATTTAACTGTGAGACTCACAGTGTTGCCTTCTTTCTTGGTAATTCTTTCAGCAAGGGACAAGCAATAGGAATTTGACGTGTTTGTTCAAGACTGGCTTGTACAAAAGGAGTGAAATGTGGACTGAGTTGCTGGACAAGTAGTAAACAGGATCACCTTCTTTTTAGTGTCCCTAATGCCTTCACATAACAACAATTTTCAGTCTGGTACCATAATCACACTGAAGATGGAAGGACGTGGTATTCACTAATCTTGCATGGGTGTGTGGTGGCTTCCTACAGCTCCTGAGTTGGAAGAAGTGGAAAAAGCCCCACCATGAACACTTAGGGAAAGAAAAGTCTCAATGCACTCTTCTGATGTTGTAATTTTTTTCCAGCCACTGGTTCTCTCTGTTTTATAACATTCGCTTCACTGTCTCTTTGTGGGGACAGTGACTGAAAAATTCCATCAACAACTCTGCTTTAACCCAGAAGAACTGGATAATTTTCAGAAGTTCACACAGGACTAATTTCTTTGGAGTATTCTGACTGCTTTTACCAGAACCTGGGTCACTCATGAGTAGCATGCACCTTAGAAAAATGAGAGAACTACTACGATAATTCCCAGCAATTTCAAATACACACCAGAATTTCAAGTGTGCCCCAGAATAAACTGTACATCTTGCAGTTAGACAAAACCACAAATATGTTACTGATGACTCTTGAGTAAATTGGAATAACCATCAGCACACAGACTGCCAGTGTATTATAGTTGCCAAGACTGTGTAAGAAATGAAATAATTGCCCACTTCAAAATCTTATTACAAGATTGCCCACTGACTTTTCTTAGCCTGCTGGAGTTCATATGTGAGCATTGCAGGAATCATCATTTCAAATAATTGATTAACTGTCTAGTCTACAAAGTTTAAAAAGGAACAAACAAGGACATTAAGTGATTAGCATTCTTCCATTTAATTTGCAAATCCTGTCTTCACAGCTAAAAAGCCAAATGCCTCAGGCTACAGCTCAGACACACAGATCCCAACAAGCTTGACAGTAGAAAGAAGGTGCTACAGAGGCACATAAGTGACGTGCTGGATTAAAGCAATCAGCACATCGACCATTAATCACAAGTGAAGGCTCCACAGTGCACTTAGAGAATGGCAGTGGGGCTATTCTAGAAGGTAGTGAGGCTGAATTTCAAACTGCTGAGCCAACCCACCAACGTGATTTGGTCAACACAAGCCCTTAAAGCTGCAGATCTTCAGTTGACTCAAGCAAATCTTGGATTTAGATGAGAAGAGAAAAATCTAATGGACTGCTCTTCAAGTTCCACAACACTGACTTTACTGGGGAAACCTAAATAATCAAACCAAGCCTAAATAATGTACTCATAACCTGAGTCCTCATCATGTACAGCTCTTCTTCCATTGCTCAGCTGACAATGATACTTTGTGGTGCTGCCTCTAATGGATCTATCCCACTTAATAAAATCTGAAGAGCAGGAGAAGGTATAACCACCTGCAAACTGTTTTGATTCTCTGCAGGATTGAGAGTGCTCATCAGGCAGAAAGATGTGTACTCCAGTGCTGAATGGCACAAAATGTGAAAATTATGAAGTTCCATCAGCCATGGTCAATAACCTCATTTTTGGGACTGCACAGGAACACATAAAAGAAGCTTATAGGACAAGGGGTTAAAACCCTAAACTGGATGAGGACCAATTCCATTGCTCTATGAATTATTTTCTCATTCCTGCTATCCCTATGCATTAGAGTAGTACCCAGTTAATGAATCATTCAAATGCAAAGCAAAAAGTTGGGAAATGATTGCTACTTTGAGAACAATGTTGAAACCACAGGAACAAATCCAGCAGAATATGACTACAAGTGTGTCTATAATCATTAAGCAACAGTCAGACTTTAGGTGTTCACTGGGATCTGTGTACATGCACAACCAAAAGACCTCCTCCTAACAAAGATGTACAACCTATCTCCCTGATTTTCCTTGAACCCACTCAATCATATTAATGATCAAACTATTAAATTAGTAAGACCTTTTTGAGTCAGTAAAAACTGCTTTTTATGTCATGCTTTAACAGGGATTCTACAGGCTACTAAATTACTTGAGCAGCTGCATTAGAATATCTAGTATTCCAGCACAAAATTTTGTCATTTATTCCTGTATTTTCCATGGCAGATAGAGAAAATAAAGAACATTATCTCTTGTTTTGAAAACTAGCCTTGTCCCTGTCTTTCTGCTTCCTGATTTATGCTTCCTCACCTCACCACACACTTCACTTACCAGCAAAATGGTCTTGCAACACTGACATACCTGGAGAAATCTTTTAAATACTCAGACTATAGACTAGTAGACATGTGTCCAATAACTTTTTTTATTGTGCTCCCTCTGCTGGCTCTGGAAAAATCACTGGTGGAAAAAACTGTTTCCAGAACTTCACTGATATCTGTGCTTACCAACACACAAAAGCTGGACATGGCAAATACCCCAATATTTTGATTTAAGAATTCAAATCACATCTGTCCAGCTAAACTTCAGCACACGAGCCTGGTTTCTCAAAATACACAAGCCATAGAGCAAGAAGCATCATGTGCATTTCATGTTGAAAACCATCCAGCTTTAAGCAGGTTTTGCAATTTATTTTATTATCACCTCAGCTCCTCCATATAGGGAAATTCAAGGGCAGCAGCCTGATCTACTTTGGATTATTTCAGAGCAATCTTCAGCCATCTCTTCCCACCTATAATAAAGTTTGATTCTATGTTTTGTTGAAAGTTCAGCCTGAGTTGAGATACTGAGATTGTGAATTTTTGGGGACACTATAGATCCCAGAGTAATGGGATCCTTTTTTGTTGGTTTGTTGTTTTGTTTTTTTTAATTGCAATTCGTTATAGATATGGTGACTAAAAGCTGAGAGGATTTGCAATTTTTTACCAATATGCATTGCTAAAAACTGCAAATCTGCTTCTTGTGTCGAATGACAGATTTTTTTACTCTCCAGACAAGTCCTCTGTTTTCCAAGTTTTGTGGAAGACAGTCTGTTTTTTATAGCTTCTAATATGAGACCTGGTCACTGATTGTCTATGAAAATAAACCTGATCTGACATTCAAAGAGGGATTAGACATAATCCAAATTACAATTTTTTGGATGGCTATCTAACATCTTATCTATGCAAAAATGTCATATGTTAAATGCCTTGGAAACCATGACAACACCAGCTCTCCAGAGCTCACACAAGCTCAATCAAGCCATAATCAAGGATTTCCTTACATGATTGTCTATTATCTCCTTCTCAGTCAGAGCTGCACATTAAAGGAGTGAAAAGATCAGAGTGGAATCACCAGCATTAATTACATGCTAGACTAGACCTGTCTTCCAGGAAGTGCTGTCAAAAAATTTGGACTACCTGTAGGACGTTCAGAGTAGTCCTCTGTTGATTCTGCACAAACTGTAAAACCAAAATAAAAAAGATTAGCCCAAGTCAGGGTTACTGAAAATATAGCAAGCTCTTCACATTTGAGAAAAGATAAAGCCCACTCAACTCTGTGAACACAGATGCATTCCATAATGCCTATTACAGCCTTCTAATGATGAGGAGGAGCAATTACAGCAAAAGTGAAATGTGCTTAAGATGAAGAACATTTTAGAGTAGACGATTCCTGTGTATATTTATTAGAATGAAAGCTTATTAAAAGAAGTACAGTAATTTTAAGCCTGTACTAAAGAGAAGCCAATTTTTTATGTAAGGCTGTTTGAAAAGGCACAACTCTCTTTAGATTTCCTCTTTAGGTCCTGAAACAATTCAAGTTAAGAAAGAATTCTATGAATACCTGCTTCTTCCTGTGTCCAAAGATAAAAAAAACCAACTAGAACAAAAACAAACAAAAATTAAAAAAAAAAACAAAAACAAAACATATGTGATTTATACAGCCAAAGAAAGTCACAAAGAACAGATAAATATTAACAACAAATAAATTCAAAGCACATGTGAGCTACTCATGGATTTTTCAAGAGGTAGAAAAGAAATTTGTCAAATAATTTGCTCTGGACTATTCACTGTAATGATGACCACTGTCAGGCAGTGAAACCAAAAACTTGGACTGATGATTCCTGAGCTTTTCAGCATATCCTTCCCTTGATCTCAAGTTAAAAAAATCTTTTTGCTGGATTTACAAAGGCACATATTTTGTTCAGGCCACAGTCACTACATTGGACTGTGACTGTAAGTCAAAATTTTAAACTCTTGTTGAAGAGCCTTAGATCCTTGTCATAGTCTTAGATTCTGTTTCACCTGGCAATTTTCTTTCTTTTTAATCTATGCCATGCTCTCCCAAGCAACTAAATGTTTGAGCAGGGTTTTGCTTTCTTTCAGCCACATTATAGTGTCAGCAAGTGAAGATTGTGTTATTAAAGAGACTGCAGCTCTTTTCTATGTTTGAGCTTCCCAGCCTTTCCAGCTGCCCCATCCTCTGGGGGTTTGCCTGTACCAAGCACAGTGCAAGGGACACAAGGACACAATTTAGCTCTTGAAGTGATGCCCTAAAGGGCAGCACACCTCCAGATGAAAGTGGCTCACAAACAAGCCCACATCTTCCAAGAAAGCTGAAATAAGAAATCAGAGAACAGTCTGGCAGCACATGGACCTGATATTTGTCCTTTTCTACATTTTTCCATTTTTTCTACATTAATGTCCATGCTGGAGAGTATTTAAATTAAAATTTTTACTTGCTAGGTTATCTACAAATTGCTGCACAAAAAGAACACCTCCTGACACAGGGATTTATGCACCATGAGTACCCTACACTGTCAGCAATAGCCACAGGCTTTCCTGTGTATATGCATAGAGCTGCCATATGCATAAAGCTGCCCCCAAACTACTCATGGTGTTGAATAAAATGAATTTTTTACCTTCTCCTGAACTGACTGTAAAAAGCTACCAGTATGAACAAAAATTCCAGTTTCATATCTAATGTTATGGACTCATTGTGATAATAATCACAATGCTTCCTCACCTCAGATATTTTACCAAGTAAATGGAGTGGGAATAAAGTGCACATAAAATGACAAGAAAAAAATATACACTTTCTTTTTACTAGGAAAAATCTTCTTTATGTATGATAACCTAGAATCTCCACTGAAGGCACCAGACACATAGAAATTTTATTTTCAATTCTAAAAAACACTAAGCATTTTATAAGAATTTATTCACAAAAATCATATAATTCAGAGTAATAATTATTTTGAGGGATTCACTTTGTCTGTACTAAAAACCTGAAAACTCAAAATATTCCAAGAAAGACTTGAACATATCTTTCATCCACATGTGAAAGTCTTAACTTTACTGAAGTTTGTGCTTTAGAGGGTGCATTTTGTCACTCCAGAAATGCTGTGTTCATGTTCAAGACAAAAGTCCTTCTGCACTGCAACAAGGTAGACAGGCAACAATCTTAGGCTCTCACATTTGAGCAAAATGCTGCCCATCTTTTTCTGTTCACATGAAAAAGTCTTGCAGCTAAACTTCATAGAAGATCACATCAGTTCTTTCCTTACCCTTTGCATCCACTGATAAAAATACTCAAATTTATGATTCTCCTTCCAGATGTTTTCCCAGTTTTGTGTATTCTTTCCAGCCCTTGTGCCTTAAACTTCCCCGTACCAGAAATTTTTTCCTCATCTACCTATTCAAAACAAGTAACAAAGTGGGGTTTTTTTTCCCCCTTCTCGGATTTCCTTCCCGTGGGTGCACTGATGAGATCAGGCATTTGAGGAGGAACAGAAGCTAATTGTTATCTCACATTCCTGTGCCATTTAAATCGCCTGAGGGTGAGCAGGGGGACAGGGAGACTTCTGCCCCCAGACCCCACAGAGCAGCTGGAGGCACCCAGAGCTCTCCTGTTTCTCTCAAGGTGCTGCACAGCACCAGCAAACAGATCAGCAAGCAGAAAAAAGCACAGTTTTCCTATAAAGACAGAAAATAAAAAGTCTCCTTTGTGACAAAGTGGACAGTGTGGGGTAACTGTGAAAATAAAAGTTTCTTGCTTCTCAGCCACAACATTGGTGACCAGCTGAGTTCGGCAACATCGTGCACATCAACATGGAAAATAAATAGTTGCTGATAGAAAAAACTGCCTGCCATGAGTATTGACTTAATGTGTCAACAATGAGCTTTTTGGGCACAGACTTAACGCTCTACTTAATGGAAAAGGTAAGTTTCAGGGTTGTTTGGCATGATCAGGAAATACCTGCAGAGTACTTTTTAAAATAAGAAAGAATAGGCACTGACACTCAGTGATGCTTTTCTGAGAGTAGTAATTGGGCTACAGCTAGGCTTCTCAAAATATATTCATCCATAAGTGGAAAGCTGAGAGGAAAAATGTATCTGGAAACCTGAATAAATATTTTCATAATTACAAAACACATATCAACAAAGAGATCTGCTGCCCCTCTGGGAACACACTGGTAATCCCTGCTACCAGGCTACCTGCTACATTTCCCCCCATTTTTAAATAAAAACCTGGATTTTTGCCTTATTAGATGATAATCTAATCAAGAGAACTCTTACTACAAAAATCTGTTAGAAAAACCAAACTAAAATAAACCAATAAAATGGCCACCTTGGGTGAAAACCCCCTGACTGACACTCTGAGGGTTTTATATTAACTGGAGAAATTTCAAAGCCTTGTACAGATAAAGCACTACATTAATTTAGAGAGTTGCATTTCTCACATTGATCTGCTAGTGAAAATGCCCCCTAAGAAACTCCTCAATGCCTACATCAAGCTGATGATCAGGCAGTTCATTGTACAACTTGTCAGGTTTTAAATGGTACTGCCAGGGCTTTAAACTGACAGGAATCAACCCAAGTCAGAAGCTGCATTCATAAATGTGAGGAAAAAGCAGCAATTTCAGGCAGCATTCATCTCTCAGAGTGGAGTGATACAGCACAGAACTGCATCACAGAATTGTTCTTTATCCTGGCAAGAACTCTCAGGGCATTTACAGAATGAAATAGGACTGAACATGAGCAGGAAACCTGTTACAGAAGCAAACTTACTATGGTTTAAATAAATAATCACAGATTTTTTTACTCTGTGAATTGTGCATGCATGTGGAACGTGTTGGCTACTGAGCGCTGACCGTGCTGTCACAAATTTCAATTCTTATCACAAGTTCATGCTGATGATGCCACAGAACATATTTTCCTACAGAATATCGACTGAATAACAACTTGCACTGAGAACATGCTCTGCCAAACTCACAGCACAGGTGTTCTCATAGCAGCAGGTTGCATAGGAGCTGCAAGATTGCTGCTGCTGCATGCTTTCCCCAACATAAACACTTGTGGGTTTGATGTTTGGTTTTAACTAAGAAAGTGAAAAATTCACCTCAGTGCTATAGAGTTCAGTTTTCTAAACATATATATAGCCTGTGACAAGAAATGTGTCCCTAAAGGAAAAATACAGAGAAAAATATCTTTAGGACGCCATTAATTCCCATTTGAATGGGCCTACAAATTAAAAAAGATCAGGGATTCATAAAAGGCATTTCTATAACTTTCAGGGATGCATCCTTTTAAATTTAAGTGAATTAGCTTCATCACTTCTGGGATAATTGATTCCACCCATAGAAAAATCACCTCTTCTTATCACACAACTTCCTACAAGCTCCCCCCACAGCAGTGAGTGTCACACCTGCCAGAAAACTCCCTGACTGCAGGAGCATCTCTAGACAAACCCTTCCCAAGAGAGGCATAATTTTGGTTAAAATCTTGGGATGACAAAGTTTGCTGTAAGGTAGGCCAAGAGTACCCCCAGCACTTTCCTGGCAGCACTGCACTGCCTGCCCAGCACCTCCTGCTCTCAGGAGCTGCTCAAGTGGCCAGAGCTGGCAGTAATTGCTGTTGACATTGTTCAGAGCCTTGCCTCACTGCCAGAGACAAACCTTTCATTCATGAAGAACTGCTTGTTAGGCCAGTGCTGGACTCCAAACCCACTTAATTAAATTCAAAAAAAAAAAAGGAAAAAAAAATAAAAAGGAAAAAAAAGAAAAGAAGTTGCTTGGTTCTGGTGGGAAATTTGCACACAAAGGTCAGTGTCTGAGCTGTTCCCCCACTATTGTGTCCCTCAAACAGTTTTGCAACACCACAGGATCTCTCTCCTCCATCCCTTTCCTTCCAGCCACTGCGAAGGCGCTGGTGACCCTCATTAAAACACCAGCTCGTTATGGAACGTTTTCCCCATGATTCACTAACAGAGCTTTTCTCCTCAGCAATCAAGGGCTCACAAGTGCTATGCAAGCACTCCCCAAGGGCCGATGGCTTCAAGAGTTTTAGAAGTAAAAAGTGTAAACAGGTACATAGAAAAAGCCTCTTTTGAGCAGTTATGTAAACACTCCCAATGCAATAAAAAAAAAAAAAACCCTACAAGATGAAACTGTCAAGTCAGGCTCTTATTTCATTGTGCTCACAGACTCCTTTCTGCAGACACCTACTGAACAATCCTGGCTCAGATAGTCTGGAGAGGGATGGCAAACACAGCACAGGGCTGAGGAACAGTCGGGGGAGCACAAAGATCAACAAACAAGCTGCTTTGTGAAGAGGGCACCAGGAAATGGAGTAAGAACTCAACACACTACTTGAACAGTTTTGGCTTTGCCCTTAGCTGAATTTTTGCTTTGGCTTTCAAACTAACATGATTTTTTGCTTTTTTTTTTCAGAATTTTTTTTTCTTGTTTGTTTGTTTTAGCATCTATTTAATTATAATTCTTCGTGAACACCAGATACAGGTCTATAACACAAAAAAACACAAATTGACAGAATTAATAATGGATTGCAACAGCATTTCAGAGAAAAGCACATGGAAAGCATCACTAAGTGCAAATGTTGTTCTTCCTCTGCACGTAATATCCCTTTCTGTGTGAATAACAACAATCTCTTCTATACTAACAAATCATCACAGCGTAATTCTTCTTTTATATGGTAAGTAACGTTCTGAGTAAAATTATCTGATTTTGTATGACAGCTACCTTCAGTTGTTTCTACATAATTCTCTACTATAATTCAATATTGATTTACATAACGCAAAATATTCATGTCATTATGCGAAACATTAGAAATTAACAGGAATAATACTGTCATATTTTGAGTTTTCATTGAGTCAAACATTTAGAAAAGTTAATTAAGATAGGAAAGCTAAGAGGCAAAAAAAACTTCAACCTATCCCACAATTTACAACAGCTTCTTACTAGATGTGTCTATCTTATTATTTCTACCCTTACAAAATCCTTAGCATTTTCTACAGAAAAGAAAACATTACAGATAAAATTTAATTTATCTGCAGATAAATACTTCTTGTCACACCACTTGAGGTGTCATTAAGTAAATACTTAAGTGATACAAGCACAGGCACCTTTGATACACAAATTTATATCCCATATATCTCTTATTGTGATTTGCTTTCTGAGGAGTTTTGGAATCAAAATTCAAGTTGCTAATTATAGCATTTTCATGCAAAAATAGCTTTTTATCTACCCACAGTCTGCAGAATTCCCAGAAACCAGATGAGATATGCTATCATATCTTCAAAGTCTTTGGCTGGTAGTGACTTCAAAAACAAATATTTTGGTCCTTATAAAACAAAACAAACCCCAAATTTTCACTTTACTAATAAAAAGCTTTTGACCATGGCCCTTAAAAATATGATAATTTATTTAAAACAGATACAGTCCTGAAAGTGACCCACTTAAAATTATTAAAAAGATACAGTGTTTATTTTTGCTGTCCATAAAACAAGCAATGGCTTTTGAATATGCAGACTCTTCAGATGTAATTAATATGATTGGCTTCTACTGGAATACAATCTTCTGTGTTTGAGACAGTCGAATGCAAAAACTAATCAGGTCGATTTAATATGCTTGAGAAAAAAAATCATCATTTTGCAACTCACAATAATGCAATAATCCACTTTTCTGAGAAAATAATTTAAATTTTCCTCAGAAAAGCGGGAAATCTCAAGAGCACGGAGTCAACCAATGTTGATAAATGTGGGATGATTAACAAGGAAGAAATAAAAGCATGTGTCCATTTATAATAACAATAAACATGTCATTTAATTAGCTAGAAGGCTTTCAACAAGTGTTACGGACAATTATTTGACCATCACAGCATGGCCTCATCAGTCCAGCCCAAGATGCACAGTTCCACCAAATGACCTGCAAATATCTAAGCTTAAGTAAAAGATAGAATGTAACTAAATGTGTTATGACATCAGCAATTAAACTAAGCAGGTTTGATCACTTAGCACAGAAATCAATATCTGTAAACTGTTGAATGTTTAAATGCGTACATTTTTCTCTTCTAGTGGTTAAAATCCCTCCAGCCACCTCAAAATACTACTCCTGATACTGTTCACATTACTAGATGTTCTAGTATTACACAATGAAATCTTCCTCCCTCTTTGAAAATGTAATATTCTACACTACAAGATACAAAAAAAACTCCCAAGTTGAAATAAAACAGAAAAAAACCAGAGCCAGATATTTGGAACTATAGGGGATTTTGCCCTGTTTGAATGAAAACAATGGAACAATTTGGTAAAGACTGAACTCCGAGCAAGAGTTTTTAAACACTAAATAAGAAGTTTTATTTACTTTGATTCACTCCCCTCCTTTACTAAAATACAGACAAAATGAACATTTTAATACTGACATGGCTCTTACTTTGTAAGAAATGTGGTATATTATTTTGCTTGTGAAGGTGCCAAAATCCTCATTCCCTCCTAATGTACGTATTTATTTGATTGTTAGTTGTAAAAAAGTTGAAAACATACTTCAAATCCCCAAACCAATCCCTTAAGTGTCTGGAGCAGAGCAGAAAGGATGGATTAATTCTCAGTTCCTGCTGGGTGGAAGAAGACCTAACAACTAAATTCCAGAAATGGATGTCAAGTTTGCTATTAAGAAAATTCTGTGAGAAGAGTGATGAAGTACTGGAGAAGATAGCCAAGAAAACTGACCATCAAACCTGCTTTTAAAAAATGCATTAATCAGGGATAGCTCAGGACATAATTGACCTGCTGGGGGAATGGGTCAGATGTCCTCTGGCAATCCTTCCAGTTTTCTATTGTGTGATTTGAATGTTTATTTTTTTTTTTTTGAACAGTGATGCACACAAAAAGCAGGTAGCAGCTCCCCAACAGCCCCAGCAAATACCAAAAAAAACTGGGATGGAAATCCCACCCAGAGCTCAAATATGGGCACATCAGGAAGCAGCAAGGTGTTGATGAGCACTGCTGGCACCCTAAGCAAACACCCTTATAGTGGATTTTTTACATGAAACTGGTTCCACCTTCAGAGCCATGCTATTGCCTCTGCCACTTGTACTTAAAGCCTTCGAGATCTTTGTATTCGAGGCCAGAGAAATCCATTTTCACCCGGGATCCTGCGGTGTAACAGTGACACCCAGTGACAAGCTCACACTCCAACTTCCTGTGAGCATCCCGAAAATGCCATCACTCTCCTGATGAAAGGGAAAAGTCAAAATGAGTTTGGCTATGAGTTACAAACGTGCTTTGTGTGCTTTCTGTGAGAGCTCAGGAAGGTGCTCAGCCTGGCAAGAAAATGCCCTGCCTGCTAAATACTTCACTCAAAGACTGAAGCAGCAATGAAATTTCTCCTTAAGTGCTCAATGATTTTCCTTTCACAATTATCTGGCCCACACAAGCCAAGAATGTGCATCAAGTCTAATCATGGCTGTAACATTTACTCATTTGAGATTAAAGTAAAATGAAGGAGTAGACCATTCCTTTGCCTGCACTATAAGGATTTCTAATCCATAAGAAGCCCATTATGAATTCTCCCTCCCTCTTTACTCTTTCAGGATTAAATAAAATCATAAATCCCTACAGACACATGCACTGCATTTGCAGTTAAGTTCCCTTCCACAGGATCAAGAATTCTAATAAAAGACATAAATTCTTCTTCAGCCTTGAATCACAGTGACAGCTTTTCAGTGCCCAGATCACTGCATGGTTAAAACACAAAATATTCCACTGAAAACCTGTCTAGACCTCACATTATATATCAGGCTGTTGCTTTATTTTGAAGGTAGGTTTGTTTTCTTCTTCTATAATTTTTAGGAACTTAAAATGTCTGCTAAACTAAAATGTACAGCACTTCTGGAATGGAGAGAAGTTGCAGTTTTTAAAAGCATAAGCAACAAGCCATAGGTGCACTCAGGTAAGAGTCTACCTCAGGCCAAACTGAAGAGATTTACACTACATATTGAAAACAGTAATTCAGGAGCTGTTCACCTGTAATTAGTTTTTTTCCAAGATACATTTTTATGCACCTGGTTCCCCCTGCCATGAATATTACAAAATAAACTCTCAATCTGTACTTTCAAAGTAGTAGTTTTCCAGAGTTTCACCACCTCATGAACAAAAACATTTCAGATGTGAAGGATAACACAAGCTACTCTTGGTGCAAGTCTCCAGCACAGATATTACTGGCTCAAAAAGAAATGGAATTATGGGTCAGATGTACTATTACCTGTTCTAATTTCTCAAGTCCTAAGAAATGGAAGATGGAAAATGTCACACTCATTTTTTTTGTGTCATCACTGAGGACACTGTGACCACTAAGGATCACAAGTCAAGGAAAGTAGGAATGTGAATGGACCCAAGGACATTATTCATAAAGCTCAATTTATTAAGAGTTACTGAAGACAAAGATGATATTTCTGTCTTAGACAGTCTCCTGTTCTGGAATCTGGAAGGAGGCTGCCAGGGAAATATCATGGTACACCTGCTCTATTTCCAAACTCTTTCTTAACACTGACATCAGAGGCAGGATTCTAAGCTTAGGAGTCCTTAGGTTTATCCAGGTGTCTAATGACAGCTATAAAATAAAAACACATAAAACTAAAAGCTAACCAAAGAACAGCAGAATAAAGGAGTGATAAAAAGATTAACAGTATTCAGTGAAAAGTGCAACATAACACAACTATGTACTTAACTTTACTTGTGCTTTATTGACAAGGCCTAAAGTGCTTATAATCACTCAAAAAAAATCTGGGAATTAACTGCAGGTGGTTTTATTTAAAAAATCTTGCTTAGCAGCAATCTAAAAGGCAAGTAGAAAGTTAGGAATTGTTTTGAAAAGAACCAAGAATAGGAAAAAAAAAGTTTGTCCGACACTTTTCCAGAGTTCTTACTGATGTATCACAAAATGGACTTAGTGGAACTGGGAAAGACAAAAAAGGTTAATGGAAAATCAGAAAAATATATATGAATGGCTTCTAAAACAGTCTGTAAACCTGCAGATGATGGCAGAGAACAATTACTCACTGAGTTTCCTAACAAAAAAGCCAATGAGCATGGAACAATTTGAATAGCAGGAGGCAAATTTGATAAATGCATTGCACATTCTCTGAGGCAGAGCTGCAGCGTGGGACTCACTAGCAAGAGATTCTACCCTCTGGGTTTTACAGACACAGAGCACCTGGAAAACTGATGCAAAAAAATTCTTCTCATCTGTCCTCTTACTTTTCCCTGGGCCTCTAAGAGTGGCTGCTGCTGGAGACAGGATATTGAACTAAACAGGGCTAGAGTCTGCAGCCAAGTATGGAGATCCTGCCACTGGAAAGAATTATGACCATGTTTTCTTCTCCTGTGAAGACTGGCTGCATGTTTCTGATCTCTCCCACAATGGCCAGCAAGCACCTGCATACACAACAGTTGTAGAGAGATGTGATGAATGAGCTTTAACAGCAACAAATCAGTCTCATGGAACCACCTTTGCCTTTTAATTCATGTTTTCATGGCATACAGAGTATCAACAATTGCCATGTGGCACCACTGCCTCTGCACTAAGACTCCCAATAGATGAGCATGCTGTGAAATGTCTCCACTGGGTCAGCTTTTGTATTTTATTTTTGTATTTTGTATTTTATTTTTTGTATTACATTTATTGAAGGGCCTTCAGGTACATTTGGAGCAGGTGAAGCCCACCAGTGGCTACACCCAAAATGGAGCACAAGTCACAGGTTTTACACTTTTATAAGTTTGGCTCATTTGCACATTTGGGGTTAACCTTCCAATTACAGCTTCAGGTAATGAAGTCATTTACCCCAAGTTTGCTCCCCCCAACTCACTTCTGTTTCCATCTCTCAGGACCTGAGGCAGTGAGGTGTCCCTGATTGCCAGGCCTGGAGAAGAATTGTTGTGTCTGAG
>JAWWMU010000080.1:2603887-2614279 GCA_035048155.1 Cinnycerthia olivascens | reverse complement strand
CCTGAGGTACCCCTGGGGTGAAAACACCACAGAGCTGCCAGACAGGCAAACAGCAAGGGCCAGCCAGCTCAGGCACAACCTCCTGGGGATATTGGATTAAACTCCAATACTGCTCCAACAGCAGCTCCCAGCCCCTGCTGGGGCAGGCTCTGAACACAGCACAGCCCCAGTGAGGTGATGTGACCACCCCAGAGCCACCCAGCTCAGAACTGGCACGCTGCTGCTCCACAGCCACCCCAAGCAGGTAAGAGGGGAGCGTTACCTCTGGCCACTGCACCCACACAATGTCAGGGGAGTTAAAGCATTGCCCAGGAAATGTCATTAACGTGTATCAGTATAAAAATAAGATAGTTACCATGAAAAAGTAACTAAGTTCTGATAGCAAATGGTCTAAGCCCTGAACTTTTTCGAGTCCCTCTGCAACCACGGGATGGGACAGAGCCATCCTATGATGCTGTGTTCCCCCAGACAACTGGCAACAGGACAAGAGGACTCAGTCTTGAGCTGGGCCAGGGGAGGTTCAAGTTGGTCTTTAGGAAGTTCTTCGCAGAAAGGGTGGTTAGACATTGGAACAGGCTGCCCAGGGAGGTGGTGGAGTCACTGTCCCTGCAGATGTCTAAAACAGGCTGGCTGTGCTGCTCGGTGCATGGTTTACTTGAAAAGGTAATGTTAGGTCATAAATTGGACTTAATGATCTCAAAAGTCTTTTCCAACCCAGTTGATTCTGTGATTCAGACTCTTCTGGAAAAGCTACTGGCAGCACCTAAAACTTAGGGCCTGGCATTCAAGTAACTGAACCCAACCATTGATGTCTACACGTTTTGAAAAAAGGAACTATAACAAACACACCTTGCATGCTATTGATGCATTCTGATATCTAACAAATCTCCCATGATCCAAAAGATTTTTAAAGTTAGAAAGCAGGCAATATTTTGGACAATGCCTTCATGGATGCCACTTCTGAATATTCTGGCTGCCAATACTAAGCCCTTCTAATCAAAGCTCAGAATCTTCTTTGCTCCCCTACCTTCCCTCTTCATTTTGGCCTTAGGCCAATATCTTCATTCATTCAACATCAAAACAATTAGGTCCACAAGGGGCAAAGGCTCATTTCCACTCTCCACATGAAATAACTCATTCAACTTAATTTGAGAAAACAGACCAAAGGCATAGACCAATATAAAGAATGACATTAAAATGCACTTTAAAGGGACAAAATGAGGAGAAAAAAAACCTTGCAAGGAAAGAACCAAACTGTTGCTCAGCAGATCCCATGCTGTCCAAAACAGATAAATGCTCCAGCTATATTTCTATACAGTCAGTCACATGTAGCTTGGGACTTTACAATAATAATAATAATTTAGGTTTGAAATCAAGCCTACACATAATTACAGAATCAGGTAATTTAACACTGCTCTGACTTTGGAAAAAAAATACCTGATCTGCTTCTTCCTATTGAGAGGTAATTCAATATTGTATTGCAAAAAACAATCCAGAAATCTATTTCACATTCTGTTGACTGACTGGATGGGAAATGTACTGCCAAGACAGACAAATCTCCTGAGTGCAAAAACATCTGTAATCATAATTAAACAATAAAGTGCTGGCAGCATCTGTTTCCTCATATCCCTGCAGGGCTTATGTGTGGCATTTGGGGTGATCTCACTATACTGGCCAAAAGGGTTAATTGTTGTACAATGAGAGGGAGAAAAAGTAACACTCTGAGGGGGAAGTTTCACTGAGGAAATGCACATTACTGGATCAATGGCCATTAACTGAAGAACAGATCCACAGCAGGCTGTTAATGATGAGACAAAGATTACAGCTAGATACATCTTTCTGGTAAGGTCATCTGCTCAGAAGTAATAATAATGATGAGGCAGCACACACTAGAAAGGGTGTGTAAACAAAAAACAAAGGAAAGAAAATTATGAAGATGGAAAAATGATGCTCTCAGCTGATACTTGCTCATTCCACTAAGTATCTTAAGGATTGTGAGTTAAAAGTAGCAGTGGGGGGAGCTTCTTTCTAACCACACTTTTAGCAGATGAAGGTTCTCCCCCCTTCTTTTTAAAAACTGTCTCTATAAAGGTCTGTGCTGCAAAGCAGTCCATAAAACTTCAGGGGTTTTAAAGAGTCACGTTCACAGGGCCAGACACATGCATTCCATTATAACTGTTGAACTTATAAAAACGTGTCATTTTGAATTGTGGAGATGAAGTATAACACAGTGAGATATGTTTAGCTTCCTAATGCCTTAAGAATATTTTGTTCACTGTATAGTTATCACACACTTATTTCTGCGAGGCATGCTGCCTCTTGTACATGTCAGCTGAAACGACAGCAGCACTGCTCAAAGACAGATGATGAACCTCCTGCTGTGCTGGCAAACAGACACTCAACAAGACTTGACTTTCACTGCTAACAGGCATGGACAGTGAACTTTGCAAATGAAGCCTCAGACTGAGAGAATGTGTCCACAAAGCCCAAAGCTTCAGTCTCCAAGCTGTAGCCTCTGCCCCTCAGCTCGAGCAAAGCAGCTCTCTCAGTTGGCCTTGATCTTTCCAGATCTTTTAATCAAATTGTGAATCAAGGAAAGGCTTGAGATGGGAAAAGGCACACAACTGGACTATTGACTATCCAAAATAAAACATTCTTGAAAAATCAAAAGCTTAATAGAAGGGTAATGTGATTTCTCCCTTAAATTAAAACAACAAATTCGCTTTAGTTTAGCCATGTTATATTATTACATTGCATAAGCGCTTTTTCTTACAGGCTTTGCAGTAACTGAAATAACTTTGTATGCTGAAGTTTATTTCACTGTAGTAACCCAGAATTTTCTAGTTAATTAACCTAAACAATTACTTGGAAGGCAAGCAGAGAGACAATCCAGGACTACTTCCCAGAGCAGGATGACAGTGATTGTGCACTTACATCTGCATTACTTAAAATAATTGTAACCTAATGACTGACAAGACATTCTTAAAACAAAACTGATGAATATCCAAGGAGCTAAAACATGGAAGTTCCTTTCAAATGCCAGCAGCCAATTCTACCATTTAGGTATGCACTTTCTTGGTGTTTGTGGTAATCAAAAAGAAGCATTAATCTTTGGTGGTTTGAATACTCATGTTACATAAGGAAAAGCTTTCTCGCCACACTTGTGACAGCATATGGTAAAAGACATTCCAAAAAAGCAAATAGGAAAAAAAGCAGCACAGCATTCATGATCCTTCAAGGAACATCTCTATTATGTTTAGCAGCTTTAAGGAAGTCCAAGTAAGTTCTTTAGTCAAAACTATTCAATAATCAGTGTATAAAAGCACACCAGGATTTTTTTGAGTCAGCAATTTCCTGGAATTACCACCATTAAAAAGAAAAGCACAAATCCTCAAATGTTTGTGTCTTATAGATACCTTCAGAGCACAAAATCAAGGGAAGCAGTATTAGAGTCTGCTGCTTATCACAGTGTAAAGCAAGTCAGAGGGATCCAGTGTAGATACTCAAGTGTAAACTGGTTTAAGTCTGGAAGCAAATAGAGCCGTAGGAGAAGGGCAGAGGGAGAGTGATGATGGCATCTCTCCTTTCAATAGAGTTTTATAGATTTATAAATTACAGTAGTCCTCCCTACATGCCCAATGACCACTTCTATCTAGTTAATTAACTGCAAGCAAATTTGACCAAGGAATTAAGATACAAGGCTCTTTTCAATTTCATTTTTTTAAAAACCCCACCAAACAAAAAGCTAGCAAAAAACCATACCAAAGCAAATGAAGCAATCAACTGAGGGAGAACATGTGACCGACCTTGTGAAGAGTTCCAAGCTCCACTGAGTTGTTGTTCTTCCTTACAACCTTTATACCATTCATCATTGCACCTGTGTGACTCCTTCACCCTTCTGTGACTGCTCCATGCCCCTCAGCATTCCAGGTCTCTTTACCTTCAGCACTGCTCACCTGTCTCACACAGCTGGAGCCCATTAGGGGTGAGGCTCAGCCCAGCCCCATTCCCAATCACCACAAACTGTGCCTACAATGAACCAAAATCCCCCCCAAAACAAAACAGAAATAAGGGAAAACATCTCCCCAAACACTAACAGATAAATAGAGGGAAAAGATTCCATTTGTTGCCCCGTTGAAGTAAGCCCTGCCCTGTAAACTCAGTAACTAGTCATCCTTCAGCAGCAACTCTGCAGATGGTTTCTCTGGATTTGGTCTCAATTCTGTTCTGCCACAGCCATTAGCAGCTAAATGATGTTAGGGGTAGGTGCAGGCAGAGTAAGAGCTCAGGGAACTCAGAACTTTATCACCAGAAAGAAGTGAGGGCTATTTTCTTGCATATTGGTTTGCTAAGAACTTCAAAGATGGTGATAAATCTCAAATAATCAGTAAAATAACAAAGAGAAAAATGTTGAACAAATTTTTTTGACCATAAATCCAAAACTATGTAAGATTTGAACCAGATTTTAGAAAGACCAAGTAATAGAGGTTAGACAAGTTATTTATTTTGCCTTTGATTTGCTTGTATTTTTGCTACAAAAGTGGGTTTGTTAACTTTGTGTTGTCATAAATATAGATCAAATTGTGTAACAGATCACTTCCATAATCATAAAGAAATGTCAGAAAGTTTGATTCTACAAAGCCTTTAATTTGCACTCATAGAACAATTCAAAAGTAATTTTAAACTTTGTTCTTTGAAAAATACACTTCAAAACCATGGCAAGCTGTGCTGCAATTTGGCTGATGAACATTTGAACCCTCAGAATCCCAATCTCATTTTTTGAGTAGAACTGTGCAAGTCAAGAACAAATGTCCTTAAGCTTTAGAGAACCACCCAGAAAAGAGTCAGTCTGTTCACCTTTCATTTTTTGGAGGAGAATGAAACCAGGAGAAACCAGTGAAAGAAAAGGGAAACTGCAATAAAATCAGATATAAACAAAAAAACTTTCTTTGTCAAAACTGGCATTTGGCAATACTGCCACCATATTCGAGCACATTCATAACCCCACATGTATTTTGCATGGAAGCTATTCTAAAATACAGTTTGAAGAGGCTTAAATCCAGAGTAAATGGATGCCCACCAATGGGATCACAATGATTCTGGAGCCTTTACTTTGAATATTGCAACGGTGGGGCTCTTCTGTATGGAATTGGATTTCCTTCCTGGCCTGACAGGAGCAGCAGCAGAGATTTTAGCACCATAATATAGCAAAAGAACCTGTAAGATGGAAGCTAACCAAGCCTTCCCGCAGACAAACTCTCTGTTATGACAGAATCCATTCTGGTTTCCCCTTTGACTGTCACAAACAACCTGTGCATGAGGATCACCTGACCACTTTAAAAAAACCCACAGGAACTGGTTGAAATTTTTTAAAAACAGCAAACTCAAATTTAAAGCATTGTATTTATCACCAAAAACATAGTGAGGGTTGTTCAGAAAAGATCAAAGATGAAGCTGCTTTTAGTATTTTGTTCATTCGACATTTGACAGCTTTCTATGGAGCCAGGCAATCCAAAATACATAGCAAGAGAAAATGTGGAGAGGGGTTCCAAATGAAACAGGAAAGAGGAATAAAATTCAACACAGATCTCCTCTACTAAGTATACAATATTTGATTAATTAAAGACCTCACCTTGGAGCAAATAAAACATCCTCAAAGAATTACTACAGCATCTACAGGGATCTGTTGGAGCAGCAATTCCATTCTTTTCCCTCATATGCTAGAGGGAAGAAAGTAGGCAATTATGAATGGATCACAGAATTTCTTTTTATATCCATGGTAGGGTAAGTCCTACTTCCTGTTAAATGGAAATGCCTTGGCATCTAATGTTTCACATCTGCAATTTTATGTAGGGTTTGGATAAACGTATTCTGCTTATACTGATGTAATTTAGAAGAAAACAGAACAAAATAAAACAAAATCTAAAAAGAATTATACTCTTAAATCTTCCCGAACATTGAAGGCTCTAAGTATTATGAAATGAGACCCACAAAAAATTAATGCTATTTCCACCTACTTTCATAGAACAAATAATCTGTAAATAGGTAAAGTGATGAAATTAATATGTTAAGAATGCTACAATAAATTTTCTTACATATATCTACCTTACAGAATGCAGCACCTAGTTGGCTTGTCTTTGTTGATTTTAGTACAATTTTAGGTTACAAATCATAGTTGTTAAAAGAAACTCCCACAGATTACTATCTCTGTCAAAACCAACTTCTATTTCTACTATAATACTGCAAATCTGAGAGGATAATGCAACAGACTTAAATTATAAAACAGTTCCAAATATTTTTCTGTAATTGGAAATACAAAAAGTGCAACGTTGTTACTTGAACATTCAAAATTTCAATATAGAGAGAAAGTAATGCAATATTTCTCCTTTCCCAACAGACAGAAAGACAGATTAATTAGATAGAGATATGTCAGTATGCTGGTCTACACTCTCTCACTCAGCTGCAGATAGGTGAAATCATCTCACTGTGTATGGATCTCTACACTACCACTGGAAAAAAAAAAACCCTGCAGTTAAGAAAATGACTGGCTAATAATATATTTAAAACCCCACCTGACATGATAAATGAAAGAGAATAAATGTATACAGCTAGTGAAACTTCCAGGGAACAGGGGGAGACTTCAACACTTTTGCTGACAGTGACTTTGCTGTCAGTGGCCTGTCTCTCTTGGAGGCAGCTGTCAATCAGAGCCCATCCCTGTCTCCCAGAGGAGTTCATTGTGCCTGCAGACAGCTGTGGAATAACTGCTCCTGGGCGTCGGAGCGGCAGATGGAGTGGATCTGTCAATCATTGTCACTAATTATTAACTTCTGTCACTCAGAGCAAGGCAACATCCCTCTGCCTGATCCTCTGTGATTTGATCTGCTGCGCCACCTCAGAGACAGGCAGTTCAACCTTTCATTAGATGTCACACACACAGTGCTCCACTGGGTCAGCCCTCCTGGCTCAGGGCTCCAGAACAATTCTGGTTCAGGCACAGAGCATTGCAGAGAGGAGCTGGGACCAAGGACAGGCTCAGGGTTCCAGCACAATTCTGGTTCAACCAGAGTGCTGCAGAGAGGGGCTGGGAGCAAGGACAGGATCCATGTCCAGAACAATTCTGGTTCAGGCACAGAACATTGCAGAGAGGAGCTGGGACCAAGGACAGGATCCATGTCCAGAACTATTCTGGTTCAGGCACAGAACATTGCAGAGAGGGGCTGGGAGCAAGGACAGGCTTTGTCCCCAAATGCAGTGATCATTCATTTCTTCCCCAGCTTCAAAGGCATAGAAATACCTCTGTCCTAAGTTTTAAGAAAGGGGAAGAAAAATCATCTAAATATAAGCCAAGTAACTCAGGTTTTCACATGATAAGCTGCCCCCTGTAATTTATTAAAGTGTTGATTTTCTCATCTCAAGAGACCTACCCTTAAAAGAGTCATCTTCATTAATGGCAGTAATTTACAACCACTAGTAAGGTTAAAGGAGGTAAGACAGACAAGGATCACTCTTTCCTTTCTCATTGGCCTAAAAAATTACAAGAGATTATAAGCAGTGATTTCTGATTGATCTGCTTTTTTCTGTCTTGGAATCATGGGCACTTCTATTAAAGTTCAAAGCAACAACATTGGCCACACTCACGAAAGGAAAAGGATCAATAACTGAAATATATCGCTGAAGGAAAAGCATTTTCTGTCTTTCTTTACATTTTCAAGTAAGCACTCAATATAGCTCTAGAAATTCTACTTAGCCAGACCCAATGCAGTACCCCAAGGCTGATCAATAACATTTATTATACAGAGTTTATGATATAAACTTGCAGTACTTAAAATTCCATAAATTCAAGAAGCTTCAGACATTTTTTATAAAAGTAGAAGGCATCACAATTTTTCTTCAAGCACCTCTGCTTTGGGAAAAATCTTCTGCACAAAATTACTGAAATAAACAAACTCTGCACCTTACATTGCCTCTCTTCATTGTTTATTGTGTTGGTGAAGTCGTTTATAATGAAGTGATTCACTCAGGCATAAAAAGTGGTGTGGATTTTTTTAAAAGTACCACTGCCACATTCTATTTTATTGTATTCTAATAGAACAAACTGTAAAAATATGATATTAAAAAGGGATTGATACAGATACAGATGGGGGGCACTTAGGGAAGCACTCCAATTAAAGCCTCTATTGCAATGTTGTGGGAAAAGGGATGGAGGCAATAACTGGGTGCATGTAGGAGTAGAGAAGACAAGAGGAAACTATTCTGTTATTGCAGATTGCATCAATAAATCAAAACAAATGGAACACAAATACTCTTTCCTATTTAAAAGGACCAACAAAGCATTACAGAAATAACGTCACCATTACAACGGAATTGCAGAATTCAGTACTTTATCAAAAGACTCTGAGATTTCATTTCATCATCATGTGCAAGGATCATCGTGGAAAGAAAATTACAAACATTCTGCAGGCTTTTGAAGATGGGTCTGAAAAGAAAGGAGACGGGACTACAAGTGTAAGAATTAGACACAGGGTGAAGGACACGAATGCCCTGCATCAGCACTTTCCAATAGTTCAGGTGATCCATTTTCAGCATTGCACTGTCCAGTCTCTTGGTACTTTTGAACATTTTCCTCTCCTGACAACTCAATTTAGCTGAGTACAGGGCACATTTATAAAGCGAATGGGTTCAAGAAGGCATCAATGGTTGAAATACAGAATTAGTGTGTCCCATTTCCAAAGTTGTCTGTCTTGAAATCTCCTGAAGTGTTAAACTTAAAGGTTTTAAAAATTCAAGTAGTTCAGAATTGCTAAGATCTTATTCTCATCTTTAATTCTATTAACTCAATATCACTTAACCTGACTATATCTTAATGATTAGCTATGCTAGTTTATGTACTTTGCTTCATATTAAAAACCAAAAATAAGTCACCAAGGAAGTTAAAGACTTTTCCATACCAGAGGATACAGATCCTAACCAGCCCCAGTTTTAGGGCATCTCTCTCTCCCAGCAAACAAACAAACAAATAGAACTAGCAAGCAAAAAATAAAAAATACTTATTTACATATTTACTTTGAAACACTCATTGCTGTCTTGATGGGTCTCTTGAAGATCCTTCTCCACTTTTCTCAGGATACTTCCCATTCAAAACCAAATCAAATTTCAAATTGGGAAACAAAATAATAACAAGGAAAATCTGAAACAAGGAACCATTATTGGAAATGGCATAGCAAACTGATACTCTAATTTATTTCCTCACACAAGCCCATTGAATAGAACATGCATTTCAGTGTCTCTGATTAAAGGGACTTTTGATAATGTAGAGTTTTCTTTAGAAAATAGGAACAAAAAGAGACCATGAGACTATTTCTCTTTCTTCTTGTTTAGACCCTGGCCATCTGTTGTCATTACAGGTCAAAGAACATTTAATTTCCTTTCATTACCTTTGACAACAAGAATCACTAACAGAATTTTAGTTGAGGAAACTTTTATAAAATATTACAAATCAAATAAATTGCATCTGAACCTCTAAATGCAACACAGTGGAAAACACAATAGTTCTTTATTTTATCAGCTGTCTGGTCATATATAAATCATCTATAACTAAAACTGAAAATATTGAGAGTGCTATTTCCAGAGTTAGCAAAAGAAATTATTTGACAGCTGAAAATGAAAAATCACTAATAAGCATTACAGTGTATTGCAGAGTTTAAGCAATGTGATTAAGGAAACTTTTGCAATAATAAGGAGTGTATGTGATTCTATTTTACCTTGCTAAAAAAATTCCTCAGGGATCTCTTACTCTGTTATACAAAAACTAAACTGGAATATTATTTTAAACAAGCCTCACATTCTACCTGTATTCAGTATATATTTAAAACTAAGAAATAAAGTTCTTTCAACTTATTCCCCTTCACTAAAGCATCCATATTTCTCTCAAATTAATTGCCCAAGGCAATAAGTAGAGCAGAAGGAAAGTCTAAAAGCCCTAACTAATGCTTTGGCCACTTACATGTTTAAGCCATGCAATACAAATACATCTGAACTATCTTATACAAATCTATTTTTAAGCGATGAAACTAAAAATTCTACAGAAAGACGGAGTAGAAATTTCAGGGAGGGAATACAGTGAAGAGATGGTGGAAAATAAAGCATTTACCATTATCTCCTACTGTGAGCAGCCAGTAGCAAAACAAAACCAAAAGGAATAAACAAAAATCCTGCAGTGTAATTTTTCGTGAAAAAACCCAAAAATGAAAGAGCAGCAGCACAGACAATAACAATTATATTGTCCATACTGTTCTCTTAATGTTTAGAGAATTAAAACCAATACAAACAGAAATCAATCACAATATGCCCAAGAAGTATGAGCAGATAAGAAGAGCAAAATTTGTCACT
>JAWWMU010000080.1:2580646-2592583 GCA_035048155.1 Cinnycerthia olivascens | reverse complement strand
ACCGGGCCGAACCAGGCCGAACCGGGCCGAGCCAGGCCGAGCCGAACCGGGCCGAGCCGGGCCGAGCCGAACCGGGCCGAGCCGAACCAGGCCGAGCCGAGCCCCGACCCCACGCCCCGCAGGATTCGCTCCGTGGGTATCCCCGAGATACCGAGCAAGACACGCGGCTGGGAGCGGCTTTTGGCTCTGTGTTCCAGCCAAGCGCTGGGCGTGTTTAGACCTTGGAACAGCAGAGACACCGCCTTGGGTTACTCTGCTCCCCCTTCCCAGGCCTGGCCTTTCCCTCTATCCCTCTCCTGTGCGTTATTGCCGACGGGAAATTCAGCCACTGATCAGCAACGCCCTCGGTGCCCAACAACGCAAAGCTGTGAGAGGTACCTTGCAAGGGATTGATTTATTCTTCAACAGAAAGAAATTTTATTCCTTCTCTTGGCAGATGGGTTACGATTTAGCCTATGCTCTCCCCTGTCAGCACCTTAAAAACACATCCTCTGTTCGCAAAAAAAAATCGCACAACATCCAACCACTACAGGTTCAGAGGAGAAAAAGGGGGGGGAAAAGGCAGAAAAGTGAAGCCCGAATTGGTTTCCTTGACAAGTTCAGTGTTTTTAGTGGAGATACTGTGATACTGCTTTCCCTTTTCTCTGATAGGATCTCTCCCCGTAGCAGGTCAGCACAGGAAGATCCTGCAAAAGGAAGAAAATAAAGTCTAATTCCTATCTTTCCTCCTCCCTGGCACTATAGAAATTTCAGAAGCCAAAAACCATCTCACTAAAGCAGCAACAGGTTATTTAACAGTCTCCTTGTGTAACAGCATCTTACTTAGCTCAGTAAACTGAAATACTGTAAGTATTACTGAATACTGAATTTCAATATAACTCTAAGTAAGAAATACTGTACTCCTTACTAGAGACAAGTGTAACTTTTAGAGCTAATATTGTGCAGGTAATAGTGAAAATGGCAGTATTATTTTTTGAGATGCTACCATTTACCTTCAGTAGGTGCAATTATTCAAGAAAAAGGTAAATGATGACCAAAAAAACCCGCAACAAATCAAAATACAGAAAGCCACTAGAATACACACACCAGAAGGCAGAATTTCAGAAGAGACTCCAAAGCTAATTTCTAAGCTAAAGTCTAATTAATGAAAAGGACAAGTCACTTGATCATTCATTTGTATGCCTTTACTGTCTAGAGCCATCACCTGAAAATTGAGTATTCAATTTGAGTCAACACTTAAATAAGATGAACGCTAAGGCTGAGTAAATGGGAATGTGGTATTTAACTTTTTTTAAGTATACCACGAAGATAACACAGCTTTTAAGTTTGCTTAACCACAAAGGCCTTTATAGACTTTTGTCTATAAAGACAAGCAGAAACAATAGTGTTACAGTTTGATTTTTTTTTTTCATTTTATTAGCACAAAATCCTGTAGTGAGTGAAAAGAAAGAGAACATACGCATGTACTTAGAACATGGGAAACTCACTGCACAAATGGGGATTCTTTCTTCCTGTTATTTTGCCAATTACTTCTCCTCTTACCTTCAGAATCTGAACTGTGATAGTGCTTGCAAACTACAAAACCCAACCTTGTGAGCCTGCAGCACTTCCTTAAAAGCTCTGCAGTTCCATTAGCAAAAAGGGGCTCAGCCTAGATTTAAGAGAACAGACCTAGAGCACTTGAATTCCAATTTCCTGCTATAAAAAAACCCCTTTACACATACACCCCAATGTTAATGCATGTATATTCGTTTTTACACAGATCAATGGAAGTTCATTCTCTAAGCACAGAAGCAGTCCCATGGTTATTTCTGACCACATAAATATACACCAATTGCAGAGATAACTTCAATTAGTTCCTGCAGAAACTTTTATACTGGGACTTGTACAGTTGATCCAATGGCTTTGCAACACCTACAGACACACAGGGACAGGTAAAAAGAGGCAAGGTCTTTATGGGCCAGTGGCTGGGCTTCCTGCACAGCAAGGCTGGTGTACAGAATGACATCTGCAGTACTCATACCAATAAATTAAACAAGTCACATATACTGTCCATAGTATGAAAGTCAGCAGAATACACAAAATCAGAAAAACCACTATTCTAGGCAGATTGCACAGCGACAAACAAGAGGGTGTTTGTCACAGTACAGAACCAGTGCACTTTGAAAGACCAGTACTATCAGTAAATTATGGTAGAGTGAACTTAATTGCCATGCACAGATAACACCCTCAGACATTTTGCTAGGAATGGTTTTGATTATCAGTCAGAGAGTGGAGAAAGATTCACCACCAAAAGTGAGTAATTTTGTAATTTCTTTGCTTGGGAAAATGAAAGTGTCTGCTTTATCCCAACAGATGGCAGACATTTCAGTTTAGCTAGCCATGCAGTTGTTTCATGAATAGGATTAATCACATAGATTTATGACATCCATGTTTTTGCAAAAGACACTAGGTAGTTTATTTCTGATTTTAATCCTTCCCTTCCATCAAAGGGGACATACAAGGAAGTATGGTCTGAAAGCAAAGTATCACTCTCTCTTAAAATGAAGCTCCAGGTCAGTTCTCTAAACAAACACATGATCACTAGAACAGAGCTCTCTACCTTGCATCCACTTAACAAGCACAGAATTCATGGGAACTATGAGCACACCAGCAAGAACAAGAACTACTTAATGGAATGATTTGTGAGACCAGCCTCAGCAAGCAAAAAGCCTGAGTTTCACAAGCCTTAATAACACCAATTTCGTTTTTGCATGACAGGAGGTAAACTTAAGCAGAAGAGGATATTCTACAGATTAATTTTTAAAAAAATTTTAAAAGTTAAGCAAGTGACTGTTCAGTGTTCCGCACGAAACCCAACTTAATTGTTTGTAAGTTTTGACCAGGCAATCAGTCAGACACAGACTGTTAAAAGGACTCCAAACTGAAAACCTACTGCATTTGCAATACAGCTGATTTCAAACTGGCATTTCTAACTCCACTGGCCTCAAAGTATTTTCACAGTAGTTTCAGTTGCCCAACATGAGTTACAATCTGCTGTTCCACAGTTAGGACCGCTCTTCTCTGAAACATACTTCAGGCTTTCAGACTACTCCTCTCTTGTTCCACAAAACTTTGGAGTGAAGAGCTGACAAGTCTATCCAAGGTCTTTAGCTTTCCTCTAGACTGCATTCCTAGGTGTGCCATTGTGAGTCACTGCTTTCATATTTGAGGTGCTTGATTGATGGTTGCAGATCCTGTGGGAGGCAACACCTACTTCAAAAACTTCATGAATGGCTTTGCGGAAGCAATGAAAATTGTAGTCTATCAAACCTGTCAAGGAGAGGAAAAACTGTGTTCAGACTGGCATATTTATGTAAACAGAGCTTCAAAATCCATATAAAATTTAACCAATGGATATTTTGCTACTTATAGTAAAAACCTGGACTCAGAAGATTTAACAAAGTTTTACTGATGCTAGTATTTATTTGGACTGTCTCAGCTTTTTGAAAATAAGGTACTGATTTGGAATGCAAGGCATATATTCATGATCAAACAATAGGTAAAGGGGACCATTGCTCCATACTACTGATTCCACTAGAAAAGATGGTAGAGACAGAGCTCATGTTAGCTACACAAGCCATTTTGGCAGGAGGACGGTGATTAAAGTGATGATTCACAAATTTAAAAATACCTCATTATAGCTATCTCCAAAAAATAAAAAAGATTCCTCCCATAAGAAGCTACACAAATTTAGTTACACAAAAATCAAAGTGACTTGTAAAGTCATATTAATATTTTACAGCTGATAAAAAATATTAGATAAAAGCTGTTCAATGGCAGGGAAGTTCTTACCTTTGCGCTCAAAACTCTCTTCTCTAAGAATGCAAACTAATGCCAAAAACTTTGTTACTTCCTTTAAGTACAGGACTGTTGTGTTATTGAGCTTGATAATTGCCATTGACTCTTTATCATAAGCACTTCCAGTGCCATCTTCTTTTAACCTAAAAAAGAACAAGTTAAGCCAAGGCATAATCTAACAGGCATGCACGTGTAACTTCCAAGACAAACAGCTGTTAAATGCAGTTAGAAGAATATTACTCATACCGAATTAAGCAAATTCAGGAGAACCTGCAATGCAGGTCTTAATACTATCAGTGAGACCATTGTCAGACCTCAAGTTTCTCAGGAAAGATCTAAACAGAGCAGAGACCCTCATTAGATACTGTCTCTCACAGATGAGCACCAGTGTGGACTGTTTTGATGTCAATGGAGTGACATCTCAGGGAAATTACTTTTGATAAATTAATACAAGAGCTTCCTTGGTGATTCTAGGGCAGAGGATGGAACATGGAGCAGGAGACTTTTTGGTCTTAAACTAAACCAGCCTGCATTTACAATAAAAGATGAGGATGCTATCTTCAAATTATTAGTGATAGTTAAATTACTACAGAAGCAAAACCCTGGATCAACCCATCAGGAGACAGACCATTAAATGCTGTGGTCTTTTCTTGGTAGCTCTGCATTTTCCAGGCTACAATCACAGTTCTAAGCTTCAGAATCACTTCATAAGTCCAGTGGGAAGTATAATTCTGCTGTAAATTGTGAGATATAAGCACTATATGCATCCCTCACAGAAAGTCAGCAGGATACAAGTTGACCCCACAAATGTTATTCTGTTCAGACTGCAGCAAGTCTCAAAACAATGTCACTGCAAGTCACACTTATGGCATTGACCCCAGTTATTTGCAGGTATTTATGTACTTGCATCCACCATGCCAAACAAGACTCAGCAGTATTCAGATTTTACATGAAACATGATTTCTACAAATGTCAGCTGTCTAGGGCCAAGAGTGGAGGGAAACAAACCAAGTATAAATGCTGCCAAATCATGTGGATTTATTTTAGTTACTCACAGAACCAATGTGCTCTAAAGACCAATGGATAGCATTTTGCTGCATGACAAAGCCAGCACCAACTGCAGTTTGCAACCTCTCCTGCACCTTCTGAGGACCTTTTTCTTTCCTAAGAGTATTCATCACTTACCCATATATACAGGAAACATCTATCACTACATCAATCATGTCACAGCACAGCTCATATGACTGCATGTCCACAGGGGAACTGTCTGTTGCAATGTAGATTTTGCTGACCACGTCGAAGAGAAAAGCTTTTTCAATGCCTGAATTCTTCAGAAAGAGAAAGAATTTGGATGAATTTTTAAAATAACTGCATTTTAAAAATCTCAAGTAGAATTCATCAATTTTCACATTCTTAGTAGCAGAAAATTGTTTAAATGTAAGCATTTTAGAGGCTTAAGACAGATTCAAGATTTACAGCACATACTTTATAAATACAATACCTTATTGCCATAGTACATATCAACATCACATGGCTGACAAAAATAAAACTGGGGACTGTGTTACAATTCTTTTTAGTTTATTATTTAAGTAATCATTATTAGGGTTATATTTTACTATACTTCCAGTATCCATATCCAGCAATTTACCTTTTCTGTGCTTCTATTAACTCCAGAAGAGCCATAATTTACATCCACCTAAAGGGACTGGGCTCAGAGATGAGATATTTCATAGTAATATGCTGATTCTTAAATTTTATGCTTGTAGTATCTTGGCAGTTCAGTTTCTGCATGAAGCATTTGCCATGCAGTTTAACATGCAGAGCAATGGAGCTTCAGCTTCTGAAGTTAAAAATCCATGGAAAGTCCCACATGATGACTATGGAAAAGCACACTGCCATTTGTAACTGAGCCCTCTGGTAAAGTGCACGTGCTCATACAAAATCCAGAAGCCTTCTGTGGTTCAATTTACCATATACACACTACTGGCAAAGCTTCTTTGCTATTTATGCACCAAAAGTATTCCTTATCTCCTCCTAGCTGGTCTGAATACCCAGGACAGTGTCCTGAGGACATCCAGACAATTCTTCTGGCATCAGGATTACATTCCACATCCTCATGGCACTGGGCAAGGTCAACATACCCTTCATCCACTGGGACAGGTTATTACAAACAGGTTATTAGTCCTCTACCAAACAAGCATTATATGGTGGCTTGGGGGGACATGTCTAGGTGCACAGCTCCTCCTGGATATAAATGGTTTTTCCTTTGTTGTCCACACGCCTGCAACAGTCTCACAGACAACTTAAATGAGACAGTCTTGTCTCTAGGGTGATATTTTATTTGATTAAAAGTATAGAGCAGCAAATTTCTATGACACCAATTCCATAAGAAACACAAACACTAAAGAATAAGAGCAAAAGTCTCACAAGTCATATGAAACAGACAGCTAAGTCCAAGCCCAAGTTCATATTATCAAAGAATAATACATTAGACTGCTAAGTGCCTTAGCAAAGTAATCAGTACACCCTGCTGGCAGGAAACTTCCATCAGCTGTTATAACCAGGCAAACTACACTTTGTCAATATTTAGAGAAACCCCACAAAGCACACACCAGTACAACTGAGCTGTGGTAAAGAGCTTTTAATACAGAAAACCAGGTCAGCAGAGTACACCTACAGGAGTGTCACCCAAATCTCTCAAGGGCAGATCTAGCCAGCAGTCTTTAGCAGAAGGATTTGCTTTACCCTTTTGCATATTTCATTCAAATAGAATGTGAGGTGAATACTTACTGATATGAAGATATTAAGTAGATTTTCCAGGGTTGGAAGTTGTGGAATGAGCTTCTGTACCACTTTACTGAAGGCTTCAAATATTGAATGGTCATAGATACTGGTCAAATAAAAGCTAAGATGAGGAGGGAGGGCAAAGAAAGAGAAATGAAAAAGAAGATTCAAGAGTATTTCAGAATTGCAATAGAAATGTTAAAGCTATGTTTTCTAACATTCAGACCTGTTATTTTGCCTGGGATGCCTTTATCACAAATATGTCTGGGCATTGCACAAAGACTCTAAGTTCTGAGCAGCTGGAGTACACATGAAACAAATTTTCCCCATTCTTGAAAGATGGGAGACCAAAGATAAAAATGTGAACATTGTTAGAACACACTTAGCCCACAGAATGCTTATCACAAAGGTGTAAAAATGCTGAATCAGATTTCTTCCAGTCCTGTTCCTGGCCTTCCACTTTCTTCCCATTAGCATCGAGAGATTCTGGCTCCACAAGAATCAAAAGAACAACAAAACCAGAGAAAAGAGATAAATAGCTTCTTTTAAAGATGCTTGTAGAAGATACCTTAAAAGTGAGCCAATCTCAAGTAACAGAGTAAGCTTTTAGAAGCAATCACACTAAACACAGGGAAAAGTCAGTGCAAGTCAGGACTAGCAGGCAGAGAGGTTCCCCTCTCTTTTCCCTGCCCCTCCAGCCCACATGTACAAATTTGTTACAAATCTGTTATGCTGAATGAGAAAGACTTTCAATTATCACCGAGTATGGATAAATCTGTTGATTGGAACCTGATACAGTAGCCTGCCTCTTTTTGAGTCAGCCTAACAGCTGAGGCTTGTCCATAAATTCAGCAGTGCCTCTCATTAACACAAGCTGGTTCAATATTAAGAGACTACCCAGACCTTGCTCCAGTTGTTCCAGTATTACAACTAAAAGCCTTTAATCTGTATGCATATCAGCAACAGTATGAATCATATGCCAGAGTCTTTAACTCACCTAAGGTGAAGTTTTTCAAGCCCAGCATCTGTAAGATCATCATTAGCCCTCTGATGAATATCCCTCTGAGTTTCTATTTTATGGTCATCTGATAAACCATCAACTTTATGAATAAAAACTTCAAAGTTCATTTCTGGGTTGACCTTGTAGGCTTTTGAAACTGTAATGTGGAGTCTTGTTAAAGCTTCCATGTAGTCATCCTGTAAATCAGTTTTGGCAGGAATGAATGACAGAGTTTCTGCCTGATAACTATTCCATTCTGCACAAAGACAAAATATTTCAGTGCAAGAACTTCACTTCTGTAACTAAGTAGAAGTATTGGAGAAGAGAATATCTTGATGTGTCATAAATCCAAGCAGCTTAGATTCTTTATGTCAATTAAGTTTCATTAGCTATACAAGGCTCAGCTACACAAAACCAGATTTTAGAGCAAAAGGTGGGTTACACTTCAACTCCAGTAGCATATATCCAGTCACTTCACCAAAATAAAACCACACACCAGAAGTCAGATTGCAAATGTATCTCTTCATACACAGCAGAAGCCTTATGAACTTATCTAAAAGCATAAATTACTGGCCTCTAGATCATTCCTTTCACACAAAAAGCAAAAATAAAACTTCCTTGTGATCTGTATTTACCTGGGCATCAATAACATATATTAGAGCACCTGTTCCTCTGAAGATCATCTCATAATCAAACGTTGGATCAAAAAAGTCCATCTGTCCAGGAAAATCCCATATTTGGAAGTTCACAAATGAACTGTTGGAAATATCATCCTTGTAGATTTTGTTGGTACTTTCCAAGAACAGAGTCTCATTGGGAGACATTTTGTGAAACACCACCTGTTAAAAGAACACAAACAATAGTCTAGATTTTACCTTATTAGAAGAAATCAGTGAGAGATTTGTGCCTTGAATTCTAGCCATCCTAAAATGTACAGCTTTCTTTTGATAAATAGACAGCTTCCTGCATCAGTTAAGAAAACTACCTACCCCCTAAAAGAACCAAACAGCTGAATACAGTTAAACATTTTCACAAGTCTAAATAACACTACTGGCTGAAGACACAGACATCCAAGCTACTCTTTCTTTCTTTTCCTGCAAGGCTAGTACAGTGTTTTCAAATTCTGTTCTATTCAGATCTGGTATAAAGCCAGTTAATTAAATAACTGCAAGCTTTTAAGCATCTTTCCTTTCCAGTCTTAGAAATTCCTAAAGGAAACTTTGCTTTTAGTCTGGTGTCAAGTGTAAAAACACATCAGATGGTTCCTAAACTACAACAGAAGTGTACAAAAATAACATCTCAGTTTCAGAGATCCAAATAGCTTGGTAGTTTGCCATCTATTAACAACTCCTTTTGAGCAGAGAATCACAGAATGGGTAAGGTTGGAAGGGAGCACAGAGGGGTCATCTGATCCAACCTCCTGCTCTAGCAGGGTCATCCCAGAGCACATGACACAGGATTGCATCCAGATGGTTCCTGAGTAGCTCCAGGGAGGGAGGCTCCACACCCTCTCTGGGCAGCCTGTGCCAGGGCTCAGGCAGCCACACAGTAAATAAGGAATTCTCACATGTAGGTGGAACTTCCTGTGAAAGTTCACTAAAGAAAGGATGAAGGATTTCACACTAGTTGGGAAAAACAGCTTAGCTGCAGGATGACAAGCATACTCATTGCTAGAACTCAAAAAGCCCCACTGGGATTTTAGCCCTTGTACAGAACCAGCAAAAGCAGCCTGAAGCAAAAACAGTCAGTGTCAACAGAGAATGCTGTGCTAATGCAACTCATCTAGACAATATGAAAGTTACTCCAAACACTGGACTCCAAATAATGCAGCCACACACTAGGACTGCAAACAATAAAGAAGTTTCATATACAGCACTTGGTAAACCTAAAAAACTTCACAACAGGGACTGCAAACTTGGTAATTTTGGTTTCTTCAAATGTTTCGTACACTTACAGAAGGCATCCATTAGAGACCTGATGCAACAAATTGTCAAAAAAACTGCGAGACAAACAGCTCCACACCCCGTCCAGTTTAGCGAGGTTTGAAGTAATACTTCAGCCTAGATTTTTAAGGCCAAGGGAAAGAATTTATTTCCTTGGGGAAAACACCTTAGGAGGCCAAGGTCTAAATGAGGTTTTAAACAGCAGGACATTTGTATGGGAAAGAACAGTTCTGGATGCATAGCAGCTGTACTGCATTCTTCCAGGTTTGCAGCATAGTTTTAAAGTATTCTGAAATCAACATTTTCTTTTGGAATTCAGCATCTCTCACAAGAGCAGGACAGAATTAGTAAATTCAGTTTGAAGCTGATAAGTCTCTGGGAAGCAACACTGTCACCTCCTTTTCCCTTTATTCCCAAAATAGCACATTTCATCAGATTGATGTTCTCCACCTGAACTCCTTCCAGTTTCCTATTAAATCAGTACAGTAAATCCAGCTATGCAAGTCTGCACAAAAATTTGTTCATGACCTGAAGCAATCACCGTATTCCCAAAATCTACATACAATTTCTAACTGAATATTCATAGGTTACACCAGTATGGAAAATCCAACTGACCAAAGGAGAAAAAGAGTCCCTCCCTAGGACCATGGGGTTTTTTTGGTGAGAGATCTCTTGTCAATACTGCTCTCAGTAGAAGCATGAAATGATTTAATAATTCATTTTTTCACAGGAATTTCTAGATAATCACAAAGCCAATGCTTTCCCCAATACAGTGTTTATGTTGCATATGCCCCCATCTTCTGGCAAGGGGATCAACAGCCAGTGCCAAGACAGAAGGGTTGGATCTGGTTATGACCATTTTTGAACTAGAGAGATTTAAGAGCAGGGACACTGTTAATAAGAAATTTCTTGACATTAGAGTTTGCTCAGGCAGCATCACAATGAGCTCCTAGGTACCAAAATCACAGCTTCTAATTCCTAAGAGTGGTAACTGATTGGCAAAAGATAAACTCTTTAATGCCCTCTTATTGCATATTCAACATGACACTATTCCTTTCCTATACAAATACTGGAATAGGCCCTCAAAGAATTGAAGACTACTAATCCTGCCCATAAAAAAAAGTCCAAAAGCTACATCTATAAAGAGACCAGTAATGTCTTAAATCTATCTGCAATTTGGAGTTCCTGTCCTCCTCTAGCTTTTACGGTTCAGTTTTTTCAAAAGTGGACAATACAATAAAATCTCTAATATGAGACTACAACGAATACCATTCACATGACTAAAAGAGTTAGAAAAAGGCCTTCAGTGAAAGCAGTACATTTGCACATACAGTGGGAGCATTTGACCTAACTAATGGGGAATAACTGATAAGGCCAAAAAGCAACAACAGTCCAGTCTGCAACTGTATTTCAGCATAGCACAGTGGAAAAGATTTCTCACTAACAGAGTCTGAAATCAGCTTAGAACTCATTGGTTTACTGCAGTCTGTGGATTACCAAGAGTCTGCATAAGATTGCTAAAAGAAGCAGATGCATACCTGCTATACTGCAATGTCCAAAAAGGCTTCTCTGCACAAAACCTTTATAGAGATCTCTGTAGGTTTTCATGCTTGCATCTGAAACAAGTCTGAGGCCCTTAGGCCTAGAGCTGAGACTCCTGGATTTCACTAGTAAAATCTTCCCATGAAAATATCACCTGAGAAGTTCACAAGAGGGACTGCAAATATAAAATTCGCACTGAGAAACAAAGATTGTTCTGAGCACTACAATTCTACTGAGCTATGTGGCAAATGAAAAGTCAGTTTTGTCTTATTTTTATTAAGAAACACTAGTTACTTCACAAAGCTACCAACAAACCTAAGGCACCAGAACTGTTGTATTTCCTCCTTGACAAGTGACTGGTTTACTCGGTCTAGCAAACAAAAGGAAACCAGAGGCTTTCTGCTCACACAAAAGCAGAAGTCTCTTTCAAAGCATCAAAGGGCAGAACAACAGCTCAAGTCTTCTTCCAAGTGGAAGCACTAGCTAAACACCACACACCTGTACCAAGCAGGAAAATATCTCGCGATAAATTTCAAACCATTATCTTCACTTTTTACTCTGAAGCCTTAAAAGTGAAGAAATACAAAGGCTACAACCTATGCTACACAACCTTCCTCTCTAGGGCAGATGATCAGAGTCCATTCTGGAAAGCAAACGTCTTTAAGCAGGAGGCTCCCGTCGCTCCAACTTCGCCACAACAAAAAGTAGAAATTGCCCGAACAGCAGCACAGCAGGGAGAACCAGCTCGGCGCCGGAGAGGCAGCAGCGCGGCAGGCAGAGGCGGGGAGCCGCCGGCTGCCCCTCACCTTCTGGATGGAAGATTTCCCG